>MU826374.1:788547-809828 GCA_029204205.1 Desmophyllum pertusum
TTAAAGTGCCTAAAATTTAAGTTGTTAGTGTTGTGGAGAACACCCCAATCTAGACCAGAAATGAGATGTCAAATGGTTTGGCCAACGATCAGAAACAGCAAGACGCACGAGCAATGTTTTTAAGATCTTTGGCAGCGATAAGGTTTTTATTTATCGCGTGTATTGTTACAATGTTCAACATTGATGGCGGTAATAGGTCAGAAAACTGTTGAATACACAATTAGCTATGTAAAGCAGAACTAAGGTTTTCAAGTTCGGAGTTTTTGGGGTAGGCCTGCAGTAATTCTTCAACAAGATGATTTCATTCATGATATCGGATTCAAGTTTGCTTAATGGCACTGAGTGTTTGTCCTTACAAGATGTTTTCACGAAGACAGTTTCCTTTCTCAGCGCTACAAGAAGATGACACCCCTCAGCGTTTCCTTTGCACCTGCCTAAGTAGTGAATACAATATACGCTAAATCTAGTCCATTTTATTCAAACCATTTCCTACTCCAATCCGTCAACCAGTACCGTTTTCACGCTATTCTGTTCAAACTCTCTTTTAAAAGCATTATCAATTAGTTCTTCCGATTCATTGTGAATTTGTGACCTGCTTTTTTTTTATACTGATTGTTTTTTCCCGGGAATTCAATCGGTGTTTCCAAATTTCTTTGACGTATTCAGTTTTTTCCAAATATTTTGGAGTTCGAAAACATTTTTAATAAGAAAAAAATATCTTTAATAACAATATTTCCAAGAATGGCGGAAAGTTTCATCATGGAATCTTGTTTGTGAAGGTTTTTCTCTTTCCCAAAATTTCTTGAATTTTATTCAATCCTTTTCCCGTCGCTTGCGCTTCGCGTTTTTCTTCGTTGTTTTGCTTTCGTTCTCGTTTTTCTCAGCTTTATTTTTTTCCATTGAAGCAATCTTGCCTCTTATTACTCCCGTTCCTTTGTGTTTGTATTTGAACAATTTCCGTGGTTTTTTTTCCATCATAAAATTTTGTCCATTCGCTTGAGCAATTCATTTTTAAATAAAAAAGATTTTTTCAATTTCTTTGTTCTTTCATCAATTTTAATGGCTCAAAGTAATTCCTAAATCCTTCATATCCAACAAGTCATTTCTTTCTTCCATCTGTGGACATAAATTCGAATTGAATTTTATTATTTGTTTTATTTACCCTATGCCACTCCTAACCTGCCCGTGGTTCCTCTGAAAAACGGATAACTCATTACTTCAATGTTGAGGTTGATAAAGCAAATAATACATCCCTTCCAACACTATCCACTTTTCTTGAAATCAAATCACAATGAATGTAAACCTAATCAACGCTTCGGGGGTTGTTTGTCCGGGAAACACGCTCTCCGAAAGTTATTTTCATCTTTCAATTCTTTTTTGTCGAATCCCGGAGCAAAGTCAGCGAAATCACCTTGTGACAAATCCATTTCATTATCTTTGTGAATCAAAACGACTACACGGAAAATTGTGGTGTGAAAATAAAATCGGAAAATTTGATCGTCTCCTTCTTTTCCTGCATGCGCTTGAATGAAATTGTTTATATCCCTGGGTATTGTACATACCATCGGAAAAAATAATGTATTTCCATTCTGCATCTGTTTTCTTCTTTTTCCATCTCAGTTTGTTTGTTGTTGTAACTTTGGCGAACGTTTGTACCAAGAGTAAGACATTGTGATTAATTTTATTTTCAGATGCTGCCTTTATAAAATCGTGTGATTTCTTGCATCTCGTCTTCATCTTTTTTTCGTTTTTTGTTTAGAAAAACTATTTTGATTAAAAATTTCAAGAAATGAAATCTATCCTGTGACATCCGTTACACATTACAAAGTCGACTAAAACCTTTTAGTACACAACTATTTCCCCCCACCTCGAGCCATCCACGCAGGCGTACGTTTTAAAAGAGGTTTTATATATTAAAAGGTGAAGCCCTAGACGTGCTTGAGAGCAAACTTTGTCTGAAACAACGGTCCAAACAATCCTAATTCCATTGCCTTAAAACTAGAACTATTTTTGCGAATCTTCAATATTAGATATCAGGGACCTAAAATTTGGAATTCTCTTGATTGAGACTGACAAAAAAATTACTTGATTTCCATTAAAGAAGAAATTACAAAATACACTTTGAGAAACCCTGACAGGTTAAAAGATTCTTGACATTAGTACTTTTATCACGACTCCAAACTGTTTGAAAACGTATATAAATTTTTCTAGAAGGAAAAATATATGCCTCTATCTGTGCTGTATTAATGACAACAGCGTAGTTACACCTTCGGGCTATTTTTAGAATTCGTTCTCCCGCGTGTACGTCCCGCGGACAATTATTCGGCAACAGTAATTCTAAAAAGTAACTCAAGGTGTAACTACGCCGTGTCCATAGGCCCAATAAGGGAGATGGGAGGCTCCAGGCGTGATATGTTCCTGAATAATAAATCAAACCATCTCATTCAAACCAATTGCCTGGTTCCAATTCGTCAATACCAGTACTTTTTCACTCCTATTCTGTTCAAACTCTCTTTCGAAGCATTTTCCTGCCCGTCAACTCGTTCAAAGTCGATTTTCCTGGTTCAACTCGGTTCAAAGCATTTTTTTTCTGGTTCAATTCTCTTGTTTGAATTGTGAAACAGGAAAATGCTTTGAAAGA
Organism: Desmophyllum pertusum; assembly: GCA_029204205.1. Taxonomy (NCBI): domain Eukaryota; kingdom Metazoa; phylum Cnidaria; class Anthozoa; order Scleractinia; family Caryophylliidae; genus Desmophyllum; species Desmophyllum pertusum. The sequence goes on from MU826374.1 coordinate 791,189, forward strand.
GAGTTTGAAACAGAAATAGGAGTGAAAAGTACTGCGTTGACGGATTGGCGTAGGAAATGGTTTTGAATGAGATGGCTGATTTATCGTATATTGTATTACTAATTGCCTACAAGTAAATTCAGATGATTATGTGATGGTCCAATACGCCCAAAGGTATAAAATATTCCAGGAGTTTTGCTGTTTCTTAAAAACATTTGTATGCGAAAAGACTAACCTGTCCTAAATAGCCTCGTATTCATGTTTTTTTGGCCAAAATTGAAATGCCTATAACTTACTCCTAAAATTAGATTAAAAACTACCACATAATTGACCCATTTTGACATAAACTTTCATGTTATTCAATTTCTTTGTTTAGTTAGTTACTGACATTTATATGTTTTTTTCAAATTGCATGGCGGGGCTATTTATAAACCAAAGCCACAAAGTGATTAGTTTCTAATGAAACAGTGGTGGTGCGTCGGCGGGCCAAGTAAAACCACATATGTTAATTATCAAAGGTAAAATTAACCGCCGTAGCGGAATTTCTAGAAGCTATTTAAGATATGTACAAGGTGATATAAGACTTGCAATAAGATCATCAGCACGTCAATAACTAACCAAAACCAAGACTTTAATGAAGCCAGACGTTTTGTGAATATTTAAATGTATTTCGTATTTTGGAATTTTGAAGTTTGCGGGAAGAAGAAAAAAATATCTTTATCTAAGGCTGAGTACAAACTGAATGAAGATCATAAAAAGCCTGGGCGCGATTGATTGGAAATACGTTGGTGCATAAAAAACTGTTCTGCACAGGAATCATTTTAAGGGATATTTTTGTAAACACGACGAAAAGAAATAAAGAGAAGATAACACATTGTGAGACAAAGTACCTTTAAAAAGATGTCAATCATTGGAAAGCTTGCAAAAAACGTCTGTAAAAAAAATTTATCCTACGTTCTTTGCTTTTCTTTATTGTCGACGTTTTTAAGTCCTTTTATGTACCTTGGTTATACTTGAGCGTAGTAGGAACGCGAAAAACGTAATAACGAATTTGAACTGGTAAGTAAAAATTGCAGCGGGGGTGGCAAGCGCGGGAAACCGTTTGCATAAGCCAACTCACGACTGCTTTCGTTTTCGCACCAGATTGAGATCGAAAAAAGACAAACCACCTTGACTATGATTGGTTTTTATTAAAAGCACGCTGTATGAATTTTTTATTAACCCATCACTAGAGCTCGTAAGAAAGTGCTTTAAGATGGACTGCGAGAGATTTATTTTGTTATAATTGAATAAATAAAACAAACACGGTGAGTAAAACTGGGTTTTTAATTTACAAAAGCAAACAAAAACTGTTCTACGTAATTCCCCCTTCCATCCTGATACACGGGCGCACAATTTTATACGTCTGTTATATTTGTATTTTTTTTTGAATCATAAAACTACCATTGCACACAGTTTTGTTTCTATTATGCTCTCGTTGTCCTCATGCAGCCCAAGTACAGACTAGTGCGACAAAACTGAATGTGGAGGATGGGTCGGCCCTGTGATTAGTGTGTTGCACGATTTCTGTATCCAAGGCATGTTCCGCAGTATGTCCATGACAGCGTGTCGAATGTGTCTCATCTTCCCGGCCCGTTAAATTACAGGGTTCAAAGTTGAATTAAGAAACTATGGAAGACAACGAGAAAAGAAAAACATTTCTTCAAAAGCGATACTCGGGGCCCGTGGATTGCAAGGGCGGCACAAACAGATAAAGTTGCGGTAAATAACAAAAGCCAAAAACAAAATATATACGTAGAAATTATAACCGACTGCAGATTTAACCGTAGTGCTGGTGTAAAATTTGCATTTCACTAGTCCCTCTGCTACTTGCCTGGCACTTGCAGGGCCTGAACACTGATTCCTTGTGGCGTCCGTACGGGCATAAATAAATTTCTGATGTAAGCCATTGTTGTAAGAACGCAGACAAAGAACTCCACAAATGGAAATAATAATGAGGGTCATATTTGACCGGAGCCCACAATGTTATTAAAGAAAACAAATGCAACCTAAACATCCATATTGAGATCCACCACAGCAACAAACCACGCTTGGAGGGTCAACAACGTTCCTGGTATCTGAGATGAAGATGAATAGCCAAGAACCTGTCTACACTTATGGCCACAACACCCAGGAAACGAAGCGAGAGAAAATAAAATCCCAATGATCTCAAAAACTATTTATGGCGATGCCCACCGGAATTAGTGTTTTGACTGTAACCACTTGACCAGAAGTGAGATGTAAAATGGTTGGGCACCAATTAAACCAACACCAACATCCCTCAGAAACAGCAAGGGAAAAACTTTCACGAGCAATGTTTTAAAGTCTTTGGCAACGACGGAATTTTCTTCTTATCGCGTGAATTGTTAAAATGTTCAACATTGCTGGCAGTATAGGGACAGGAAACTGTTGATGACACAATTAGCGGATTGTAAGTAGAACGACAAGATCTTCAAGCTCGGAGATTTTGGTGGAAGTACTGCATTACAAGATGGATTTCTTCATGAATATCGATTTAAGTTTCTTTCAACTGGGACAGCTGAACGTTTTTGATCTTTACAAGATGTTCACCAAAGGGACAGTTTTCCTTCTCAGCGCTACAAGAAGATGGAATCCCTTAGCGGTTTCCTTTTGCACCTGCCTACAAGTTTAATTCAGTATGATGTGGATGGTCATACGGAAAGGTATAAATATTCCAGGAGTTGCTCTTCCCGCATAAATTCCCGGCCTGAAATTTTTGGTTTGCTAGGTTTCAAAGAAATTGATGATATCACATTACCAAGTACTGCAATATATATATATATATATATATATATATATATATATATATATATATATATATATATATATATATATATATATATATATATATATATATATATATATATATATATTGTGGAGAAATTTGAGTGTTTTTATTTTAACCGCTGCAAAGTTTTGGCTCATTCAAATGTAAGACATTTGCATGGGAAAAGACAACCTGTCCTAAATAGCCTCGCGTTCATGTTTTTGCCAAAATTGAAATGCCTAAAACTGGCTTTAAAACTACACATAATGACCCAGTTTGACATGAACTTTCATGTTATTCAATTCTTTGTTTAGTTACTGACATCTTATGTTTTTTTTCAAACTGCAGGGCGGCTGTTTATGCACAAAGCCACAAAGTGATTAGGTTCTAATGAAACAGTGGTGCTGCGTCGGCGGGCAAGTAAAACACTATGTTAATTATCAACTCGAAGTTGATAAAGGTAAATTAACCGCCATAGCGAATTTCTAGAAGCTATTTATGCACAAGGTGTATAAGACTTGCAATAAGATCATCAGCACGTCAATAACTAACAAACTAAGACTTAATGAAAACTGCTCGCGTCATTATCAGGTTTATCAGGGCGCAGTATATCAGGTATATCAGCCTTATATTAAAGAAGCCAGACGTTTGTGAATATTTAAGTGTATTTCATAAGGCTGAGTACAACTGAATGAAGATCATAAAGCCTGCCGCGATTGTTTGGAAATACGTTGGCACATGGAAATTTTGTGAAACAGGAATCATTTTAAGGATATTTTGTAAACACGACGAAAGAAATAAAGAGAAGAGAACACATTGTGAGACAAAGAGCCTTTAAAAAGATGTCAGTCATTGGTAAACTGCAAACTTCTGTAAAAAATTTCTTCTACGTTCTTTCTTTTCTTTATTGTCGACGTTATTAAGTCCTTTTATGTACCTTGGTTATACTTGAGCGTTAAGGACGCGAAAAACGTAATAAACGAATTTGAACTGAAGAAAAAATTGCAGCGGGTGGCATAAGCGCGGGAAACTTTGCATAAGCCAACTCACGACTGCTTTCGTTTCGCACCTGATTGGACGAAAAGACAACACCTTGACTATGATTGGTTAAAGCACGCTGTATGAGTTTTATTAACCAATCACTAAGCTCGTAAGAAAGTGCTCTAAGGTGGACTCAGGAGATATTCTGTTTCTTTATAATTGAAAAAGAAAACAACACGGCGAATAAAACTGGTTTTACAGTCAAACCGGATGTTCCTTTGCGGGCAACATTGCAGACTTCCGCCACGACATTGGTATTTTGATTGACAGTTTGCTTTGAGCAAGTTGCAACCTGCGCGAGCAAGTTCCTCGCTTTACTTCGTAACGTTCAAGTTTGCCAAAATGTTTAATTTCAAGTGTTGCTGCAATATTTTGAAGCAAGAGAGGATGACCTACTCTCTTGTTTGTAGATAGATTTGCGAGTTTCAACGTTAACGAGCCACTTAGCAAATACAACGAGCTTCTCGATCGCGTGAAGAAAGTCTACAAGTTCTTAAAGCGGTTAAAGGCGTTGACGACGAACGAATAATAATATCATACAAAGATGTGACGTTGGAAACATTTTATAAATATTGATATTGGTATTCCACAAACTCTACGACGTCAGAGGGTAGAAACGTAGTTCGCTACTTACAGCCAGGTTTCACCATATTACCGGCGAAAATACGCCGGTAAAAATCTGTTTACAATATTGGATTCAGATTGCCTTGATAATCCAACAATGCCTGCGATTTGTTCTTGTTTTAACACCAGACGAGCACAAGGCAACTATTATCTCCTTTTCTCAACCGAGGTGACGTTATTGCGATGTATGTGAGCCATTTTGATTCGCAATTTACTCCGATATAAAGAACAAAAAATTTGAAACCAGCGCGAAGAAAAACTGTCAATCAAAATCCTAATGTTGCGACGGAAGTTTCCAAAGTTGCCCGAAAAGAACATCCGGTTTGACTGTAATCTTACAAAAGCGAACAAAACTTTGCTACATATTCCCTTTCATCCCGATACATGGCACACAATATTTTAATGTCTGTTTATTTGTTATCTTATTTGAATCATAAAACTACCATTGCACACAGTTGTTATATTACGCTCTCGTTTGGTTTGTCTTTATGCAGCCCAAGTACAGACTGTGCGACAAAACTGAATGTGAGGATGGTCGGCCCTGTGATTAGTGTGATGCACGATTTCTGTACCAAGGCATGTTTCGCAGTATGTCCATGACAGCGTGTCGAATGTGTCTCATCTTCCAGCAGTAAATTACAGGGTTCAAAGTTGAATTAAGAAATATTGGAAGACAACGAGAAAAGAAAACATTTCTTCAAAGCGATACTCGGGCCGTGGATTGCAAGGGCGGCCAAAACAGATATAGTGCGGTAAATAACAAAGCAAAAAACAAAATATATACATAGAATATACCGACTGCAGATTTAACGAGGCTGGTAAAATTTGCCATTTCACTAGTCTCTGCTACTTGCTGCACTTGCAGGGCCTGAATCTGATTCTTGTGGCGTCGTACGGCTAAATAAATTCTGATGTAAGCCATTGTTGTAAGAACGAGACAAAGAACTCCACAAATGGAAATAATAATGGAGGTTCATATTGACCGGAGCCGACAATGCTATTAAAGAAACAAATGCACTAAACATCCATATTGAGATCACCACAGCAACAACACGCTTGTGTGTCACAAGTTCCTGGTATCTGAGATGAAGATGAATAGCCAAGAACCCTGTCTACACTTATGGCCACAACACCCAGGAACGAAGCGAGAGAAAATAAAATCCCACTGATCTCAAAAACTATTATGGCGATGCAACCGGAATTGTTTTGGCTGTAACCACTTGACCAGAAGTGAGATGTAAAATGGTTGGGCCAATAAACCAACACCAACATCAGAAACAGCAAGACTCACGAGCAATGCTTTTAAAGTCTTTGGCAACGACAAGGTTTTTCTTATCGCGTGGATTGTTACAATGTTCAACATGATGGCGGTATAGGTCAGAAAACTGTTGAAGACACAATTAGCTATGTAAGTAGAACTAAGGTCTCCAAGTTCGGAGGTTTTTGGGGTAGAGCCGTGTCAGTAATTCTTCACAAGATGATTTCTTCATGATATCGATTCAAGTTTCGTTAACGGCACTGAGTGTTTGTCTTACAAGATGTTTCACGAAGACAGTTTCCTTTCTCAGCCGCTACAAGAGATGAATCCCTCAGCGTTTCCTTTGCACCTGCCTAAGTAGTACTACAATATACGATAAATCAGCCATCTTATTCAAACCTTTTCCTACTCCAATCCGTCAACCAGTACTTTTCACTCCTATTCTGTTCAAACTCCTCTTTTAAAAGCATTATCAATTATTTCTTCCGTTCATTGTGAATTTGTAACCTGTTTTTTTTTATACTGATTGTTTCCCCGAAATTCAATCGGTGTTTCCAAATTATTTTGACGTAATTCAGTTTTTTCACAAATAATTTTTGGATTTCGAAACATTTTAATAAGAAAAAAAAATATTTACAACATGTTTCCAAGAATGGCGGAAAGTTTCAACATGGAATCAGATTTGCTTTGCTGTCTTGTTTTGTGAAGGGTTTCTCTTTCCCAAAATTTCTTGAATTTTATTCAATCCTTTTTCCGTCGCTTGCGCAGAAGCTTGCGCTTCGAGATTTACTTCGCGTTTTGCTTCGTTCTCGTTTTCTCAGCTTTATTTTTTCAATATTGAAGCAAGCGTACCTCTTATTACCCCCGTTCCTTTGTGTTTGTATTTGAAAATTCCGTGGTTTTTTTCATCATAAAATTTTGTCCATTCACTTGAGCAATTCATTTTTAAATAAAAAAGATTTTTTCAATTTCTGTTTCTTCATCAATTTTAATGCTCAAAGTAATATCTAAATCATTCATATCCAACAAGTCATTTCTTTCTTCCAGCTGTGACATAAATTCGAATTGAATTTATTGTTTGTTTATTTACACGATGCCACTCTAACCTGCGTGGTTCTTCTGAAAACGGATAACTCACTTTCAATGTTTGAGGTTGATAAAGCAAATAATACATCACTTCCAACACTATCCACTTTTCTTGAAATCAAATCACAATGAATGTAAACCCAATCAACGCTTCGGGTGTTGTCGGGAACACGCTCTCCGAAAGTTATTTTCATCTTTCAATTCTTTTTTGTCGAATCCGAGCAAATCAGCGAAATCACCTTGTGGACAAATCCATTTCATTATCTTTGTGAATCAAAACGACAACACGGAAAATTGTGGTGTGAAAATAAAATCGGAAAATTTGATGGTCTCCTTCTTTTCCTGCATGCGCTTGAATGAAATTGTTTTATATCCTGGTAATTGTACAAACCATCGGAAAAAATAATGTATTTCCATTCTGCATCTGTTTTCTTTTTCCATCTCAGTTTGTTGTTGTTGTAACTTTGGCGAACGTTGTACCAAGAGTAAGACATTGTGATTAATTTATTCAATGCTGCTTTATAAATCGTGTGATTTTTTGATTGAGTCAAGCAGTAAATTTAAAAGTGTCATTTTTAAATAATCAAAAATAATCTTTTTTTGTTGTTTTTTTTGTTGAGAAAACTATTTTTGATTAAAATTTCAAGCAAAGATTTCACTTGAGTTTTTCAATTTGATTGATGTGTTTCCGGCGCGTATCGAGGCCAGTCTAATATAAAGTTGATTAATGAGTTAATCTGGAGAAACCGTGAGCCCACTTCCTTCAATTTCCCATTCATTATCGCTTTGGTTGTCGCCTTGGCCATTAATGGAGGTTTCACTGTAGAATTTTGAAACTTCGTGGAGGGTCTTGGAAAAAAGAAAGCCATGCAAAACGAACACAGCCATTTTCGAAAAAGTACTAAATTTGTCCGATCAGCTGTGCTAAAAGTTCGCTTGCTCTTTGACTTCATTTTAGTCGGTCTGGATAGAAATATTGTGGGAATTTTTGCGCAAAGCCCCGTTGAAAATGTGCAATTTTCGAGCCGTTTGTGGTAATGGCGAAGTAGGTTTCAAACAAAAAATATTTTCTTATGGTAAATGTATTTAAAACAACTCCAAATTGTGTGCTTTACATTGATAAAGGACCAATTTAATTCAGGGATGTAAAAAACGTCCCTGTAATTTGAGCATTTTGAAGCGTTGAGCGCGCCAATATTTGTTATTTTTGCTCCTCGCCATTGCTAAAAATAGGCCGTTCACGGTTCAAGCGATTTTGGGCCATAATGTTTTTTTGAGATATTTGCAAAAACTAAGGTCGTTTAATTTACTTTTGGATTAAGATAGATTCGTGGGCAAAGTTTAAAGGAAATTTATTTTCCGAACCGAAATCACTTCTGTCATCTGTTTGCAGAAATTGCATTAATTTGATTTTTATTGAATTTTGAATATTTTTTTTTAAATTTCTTTTTTTGACTTCTTGAATAAGTTTTCTTTTTTTCCTCTAATGAAAAATATCCTGTTTTTTTCTTTTTTCTTTGATTTTGGCTTTGCTTCGATTTGCCCTGTTTCAGAAAATTCAATAATTGATTGTTGAGATAGTTTTTATGTTGTTGTTGATAAAATTCGATCAATTCTGTTGCGATAAATTATCACTTGCGCTCATTTTATTATGATTTATAAAATATTTTTTCTTTAAGCCTTTTCAGGAAAATCCCCGTTTTTCTGGTTCAACTCGTTCAAAGCATTTTTTTCTGGTTCAATTCTCTTGTTTGAATTGAACCAGGAAAATGCTTTGAAAGAGAGTTTGAACAGAATAGGAGTGAAAAGTACGGGTTGACGGATTGGAGTAGGAAATGGTTTGAATGAGATGGCTGATTTATCGTATATTGTATTACTACTTGCCTACAAGTAAATTCAGTATTATGTGATGGTCATACGCAAAGGTATAAATATTCCAGGAGTTGCTCTTCTTAAAACATTTGTATGCCGAAAAGACAACCTGTCCTAAATAGCCTCGTATTCATGTTTTTGCACAAATTGAAATGCCTATAACTTCTCCTCAAATAAGATTAAAACTACACATAATGACCCTATTTTGAACATGAACTTTCATGTTATTCAATTCTTTGTTTAGTTACTGACATTTTATGTTTTTTTCAAATTGCAGGGCGGCTATTTATAAACAAAGCCACAAAGTGATTAGTTTCTAATGAAACAGTGGTGCTGCGTCGGCGGGCAAGTAAAACACTATGTTAATTATCAAAGGTAAATTAACCGCCGTAGCGAATTTCTAGAAGCTATTTATGCACAAGGTGTATAAGACTTGCAATAAGATCATCAGCACGTCAGACCATCATTCTTCGTGATATCGATTCAAGTTTCTTAACGGCACTGAGTGTTTGTCTTACAAGATGTTTTCACAAAAGACAGTTTCCTTTCTCAGCGCCAGAAAACCTGAATCCCTTTCCTTATTACACAGAAGGAAAAATTACTGAATGGTGATTGGTTTTAGGTAGAAGGCATTGTTTCTTAATCAAGGTCTTTTTGTGGTAATCGAGGGCATCATTGCTTGATTCTGATTGGGCGAGCGCGGCAAAAATTACTCACTCCTAATTGGCTGAGCGCGCCCGCGTGTCTGCACTTAGATGGCTCTTTGAAACAGCGGAATTATGAGCAGAAATTTCAAATACAGCGCATTTCCTGAGTACACAAAGGCAGTGCGTGCAGTATTCCGGCAGTGCTCGGTCTCTCACATGTTTCGTATGCACAAAACATAGTTTACAGTGAATATGACGCTACCGTTTGCCATTCGACAAAGTTTTTTGATTCATTTTTGACATCTTTTGACAACTTTGATGGGTTCCGTTTTGTGGCGCCACATTTGAACTAGACTAGAAAACTAAAACCATTCAAATTTCATGACTCCGCCTCCAACACTCCTTGGATTTTGAATGGTCAAGTCAAACGGAACCGATCCGAAAGTCGTAAAAAGCTGTCAAAAAGATGTCAAAATATTAATCAAAAACTTTGTCGCAGTGGTAACGGTAGCGTCATCTTCACTGTATTTAAAACGGAATTTATTCGTGAAGCTTTCAGGGAAATTAAGATGAAACTAGTTATCTATTCGTGGGGCTTGAACTCTCAAATTACTTATCGTCGTCAAAGCAATAGGTAAACATCGCTGCTCTCTGTGTGAGGCTAAAAAGCTGTCTCGAATTTGGGACATTTCAGTCGTGGTAAATGAGATATAAGAAAGATAACTACCAAAATGAATGGGTGTTAATCGTTTTGTGAATATTTAAATGTATTTCGTATTTTTGGACATTTGAAGTTGCGGGAAGAAAAAATATCTTTATAAGGCTGAGTACAACTGAATGAAGATCATAAAGCCTGGCGCGATTGATTGGAAATACGTTGGTGCATAAAAATGTTCTGCACAGGAATCATTTTAAGGATATTTTGTAAACACGACGAAAGAAATAAAGAGAAGAAAACACATTGTGAGACAAAGTACCTTTAAAAAGATGTCAATCATTGGTAAGCTGCAAACATCTGAAAAAAAATTTCTCCTACGTTCTTTCTTTTCTTTATTGTCGACGTTTTTAAGTCCTTTTATGTACCTTGGTTATACTTGAGCTTAAGGACGCAAAAAACGTAATAAACGAATTTGAACTGAAGTAAAAATCGCAGCGGGTGGCAAGCGCGGGAAACTTTGTATAAGCGAACTCACGACTGCTTTCGTTTCGCACCAGATTGGACGAAAATACAACACCTTGACTATGATTGGTTAAAGCACGCTGTATGCATTTTATTAACCAATCACTAAGCTCGTAAGAAAGTGCTTTATAAAGATGGGCTGGAGAGATTTATGTTTATAATTGAAAATAAAACAACACGGCGAGTAAAAACTGGTTTTAATTTACAAAAGCGAACAAAACTGTTCTACGTATTCCCTTCCAACCTGATACACGGCACACAATTTTTTTTTTTACGTCTGTTATATTTGTATATTTTTGAAATCATAAAACTGCCATTGTACACAGTTGTTCTATTACGCTCTCGTTTGTCCTCATGCAGCCCAAGTACAGACTGTGCGACAAAACTGAATGTGAGGATGGTCGGCCCTGTGATTAGTGTGATGCACGATTTCTGTACCAAGGCATGTTTCGCAGTATGTCCATGACAGCCGTGTCGAATGTGTCTCATCTTCCAGCAGTAAATTACAGGGTTCAAAGTTGAATTAAGAAATATGGAAGACAACGAGAAAAGAAAAAAATTCTTCAAAGCGATACTCGGGCCGTATATTGAAAGGGCGACCAAACAGAGATAGTGGCGGTAAATAACAAAGCAAAAACAAAATATATACATAGAATATACCGACTGCAGATTTAAACGAGGCTGGTAAAATTTGCCATTTCACTAGTCTCTTCTACTTGCTGCACTTGCAGGGCCTGAATCTGATTCTTGTGGCGTCGTACGGCTAAATAAATTCTGATGGTAAGCCATTGTTGTAAGAACGAGACAAACAACTCCACAAATGGAAATAATAATGGAGTTCATATTGACCGGAGCCCACAATGTTATTAAAGAAACAAATGCACTAAACATCCATATTGAGATCACCACAGCAACAAACACGCTTGTGTGTCACAAGTTCCTGGTATCTGAGATGAAGATGAATAGCCAAGAACCTGTCTACACTTATGGCCACAACACCCAGGAAACGCAAGCCGGGATGTATAAAATAAAATCCCAATGAATCTCAAATAACTGATTATGGCGATGCCCCCCCCAAACCGGAATTGATTTTGCCCCTGTAACCACTTGACCAGAAGTGAGATGCCTAAAATGCGTGGGCCAATAAACCAACACCAACATCAGAAACAGCAAGACTCACGAGCAATGTTTTTAAAGTCTTTGCGCCAAACCGTGTGACAAGGTTTTTCTCCACCTATCGCGTGGGGATTGTTACAAGTGTGTCAACATGATGCGCGGATATAGCGACAGAAAACTGTTGAAGACACAATTAGCCTATGTAAGTCGAACGAAGGTTCCTTCAAGTTCGGAGCGTTTTGCAGGGTAGAGCTGGCCCCAGTCAATTCTTCACAATATGATTTCTTCATGATATCGATTCAAGTTTTGTCTTAACGGCCCCCACTGGGGGGGAGTTGTTTGTCTTACAAGATGATTTCACAAAAGACTATTTTCCTTTCTCAGCGCTAAGAAAAACCTTGAATCCGCTTTCCTTATTAGCACAGAAGCGAAAAAATTACTGAATGGTTTGATTGGGTTTAAGCGTAGAAGGCTATTGATTTCTTAATCAAGGTCTTTTGTGGTAATCGAGCCCGGCATACATTGCTTAGATTCTGATTGGCGAGCGCGGCAAAATTACTCACTCCTTAACTTGGCCTGAGTCGCGCCCGCGTGCTCTGCACTTAGATGGCTCTTTGAAACAGCGGAATTATGCAGCAGAAGACTTTCAAACTACAGCGCCTATTTCCTGCGTACACAAAGGCCAGCGCCCGTGCAGCATATTCCGGCCAGTGCTCGGTCCTCTCACATGTTTCGTATGCCCACAAAACATAGCTTCCAGTGAATATGAAGCTACCGGTTGCCTTACGACAAAAGTTTTTGATTCATTTTTGACAATCCCTTTTTGAACAATTTTGATGGGTTCCGTTTTGTGGCGGCCACCATTTGAACTAGACTAGAAAGACTAATAAAAACCATTCAAATTTCAGTGACTCCGCCTCCCAACACTCCTTGGATTTTGAATGGGTCAAGTCAAACGGCCGAAACCCGTGCATTATTCCGCAAAAGTCGTCAAAAAAGCTGTCAAAAAAGATGTTACAAATAATTAATCAAAAAACTTTGTCTGAGTAAGGTCAACGCGTAGCGTCTATCTTCACTGTATTAAAAAACGGAATTATTCGTGAATCTTTCCCTTCAGGGAAATTAAGATGAAACTAGTTATCTATTCGTGCGGGCCCCTTGTGAACTCCTAAATTACTCATCGTCGACTCAAAAGCCAATAGGGAAACATCGCGGCTCCTCGTGTGAGGCCTAAAAAGCTCTTCTCGAATTATGGACATGATCTTCAGTACGTTGCCGTAAATGAAGCATATAGCCAATGATAAGCCTCACAACATGAATGGGTGTTAATCTCGAAAATAACCCCACCGTGAACAGGTGCATTTTTTAGTGCCAAAAATGCTCATGGCATATTCATCCTAAATATTCCCGAATTAAACAAAACCACAGTGTATTTAAACAAACATCAAGGGTCCAAAAATTACTGAATAGTGAATGCGGTTGAGACAGAGTTTTTAAAATTTTAATTGCATCGCAATCGCGCGAAAAAATTGGTCAAAATTACTCGCCACCTCATGATTGTGACCGAGACAGCAAAAACTACTCGCTCCTGATTGCGCTGAGCGCGCCAGTTTCTGGCCCACTTAGTTTTGGGATTTTTGAAACAGCGGGATTTTGACAGAAATTTCAAATACAGCGCTCACTGCGTCTTTTTTAGAGCTTTGAATTTTCTGAGATTATTTGATGAAAAAATAATGGAAACCGGGCGAATAGCTTGAAACGAAATCCGACAAGCTCAATCTCAGTGTTTTACTCGCTCACCTCCCCACAAGAATTAATAAACAAGCATTTTTTTCATTGAATTGAAAAACTAGAAAACCTGCTGGATCAAGTGAGTAAGCCCGAGACTGGCGAGTTTGCGATTTTCATTGAATGTAGGCCAAGATTCTTCGCCCCTTCACTTCAGTTAAGGACGTTCGCGCCCCATTGCCTAGTGCGTCATCCTTACTGCCGAAGCGCTATTCATTGCCCGCCAGCCGCCCCACGCCACGTCATGCATCCAGCCCGCCTCGAGAATGGAAACTGGAACAATATAGTGATGGAGGACCGCTTGAATAAACTGTGAGTGAGTGAGCCATGACGACCCATGGCTAAAAACAACAGGGTAAAGCTGAGACGCCTACACCCTCAACATCAAAGCCGATTCAAGCGCGTTCTCCAAGCCTCCTTATGAGAGGCGTGCAGCCCACTTTCGCTGACAACCAGCCGAAACCATAATGACAGGGGTCGAAGATGGAGGCGAAAGCGAAATGGGAGTATGGGTCAAGGCCATCTTATGCCCTCACAAGCAGGCCTCGATCAGATAACCCAACCCAGCACGGCCAAAACATGCGCCCCAGAAACCAGCTCAAGCTGACTATCCGTTCTACCTCCCCCCGCCTATCGATGCTTGTTACTCAAGATACTCTTCCAAAGGCATCAGCGACTCGTTTACAAATAGTTTGCACTCACAACTGGGAGACGATCAACCCAGGACACTTGGTCACTGCAGACAATTCGGGCCGGATACAAAATCCCATTGTGCAGCACAGCCTCAGACAAGGCGCCCACACGAATGAACAAAAGTAAAGAACATTTTGCGAGGCCCACCATCATGGAGATTTGCAATCAATATTGACTTGAATAGACAACGGGAGCCTTATGAATGCTGGAAAGAGGTTCGCCCCCCAGGGCGCACCACCGTTTACGCCCAAGCCCAGTTTCTGCGTGCCCCCCCACAAAAGAAAATGGAGAATGTTCCGACCGGCTCATAAATCCCTACTGCGCCCCTAAACAGGTTCCTGGAGAATGGAGTCCCTTCAAGGATGACGGCGACTTCACGGTGATCAGAGTCCTATTTATACATCAAAGGCGGACTAACAAGGATTGAAAGTTGGACTTGCAATGGTATGCTTCCTAGTTATGCCTTATTCCAATCCACTCCTCAACACTGGCGAAATATCTCCGCCAAATTGTTATCGGTGACGGAACTATAAGAGTTTCAATGCCTGCCTTTCGGCCCATCCTCAGCTCCTCGTGCTCTTCACCCCAAGACCTTGAAAACCCCCAGTCCCAGCTGCCCCCTTCTCCGTTCCCTGGGGATTCGTGTTGCTGATTTACATCGTATGAACATGCTAGCTGCTACTAGCCCAGCAGAGCGAGCGAGGTTGAAACTTGATATTTGCCCAAGTATGATGGACCACTTCCCTAGAAAAGCCTGCGCGGTCATGGTTAAAGAAAGAGAAATGATCATCTATCCCTACTCAAACAGATAGTACTTTCTGGGAGCTCAGCTCGACTCTGACACAATGACCCTCTCCCTGCCACAAGCCAAAATTAGACCAGCCATTGTGGCAGGAGTTGTCGCTCAACTTCCCCCCCTCACCCCCAAAGGAACGAGCTATAGATCTTTTGTATGCGACTTTGTCCACACCATTGCCGACGAATGAAGTTCACGCAGCCGAGCAGACCAGGGACCTCTGGAAATACCATCTTCATTACAAAGCCCCCTCAACGGCTGCATATTCAGGCAGTGTCTCAGTATGGCCATCGACCAACGCGAAATGGTAATACCCTTGACCTCCTCAGGCCCTGAGGGATTGGAGTGGTTGCCGATTTATCCAGAAAGCAGTCGAGTTGAATGCCGCCTCTCCACAATTCAACTTCCCTCCATACGACGCACTATTCGTGTGAGCCGTGCGTCGACCCAAATGTGGATGGGGGAGCGCTCCCTACCGAGGGATATCTGGATCTGGGGCGTCATTGGGGCATAGCAGTCCCCTAGCCAAAGGCACACATCCAATGTTTTGGTGAAATGCAGCAGCAACACTAGGCGGGTGGGGGGGGTAAAACTCGAACAACAATGCTGCGAAACACAGGCTCCCTTACAATGCCAAACATGTTAATCTATGGCCATGGGGGACAAAATACCACAAGTGTAGAACCTAACGTGCAACAAGAGGGGTGAGTACCCGGTGCTCCTTCATCCCTTAACCCCCCCCTGCGGGGCGCTGGAGTTAGTGGTCAGTAAGGTACCTGCAACGGCAGGGGATGTCGTCCCTTACCACTGCTCACCACGAGCCACATTCCTGTGAGCACCCCAGAAGGTTAGAAGCGGACAACTGCTTTCCAGACAGACCTACAAGTAAGTCGACCACCGAATTTTTTTTTTGGACTTCCGGACAAAGAGATCTTCCAGTCAGTTTGTCAGAGGTTTTACCGACCAGAAGTATACCTTTTCGATTCCCGCCTAGAATCATCAATTAACCAAGTATGATCTCGAGCGTCTACCCGGCATCCCAGGGGCATTTGCAGTTTGACGCGTTTTCTTCAGGACTGCGAGCCAATGGGACGCTGCCTAATACCATACTCCTATAGTCCTCCTTCCTCGGATTCTGAGCCGAAAGATCAGGAAGCATCGGGCGACAGTGCCTCTTGGTTGCCCCCAAACTGGAAGCGAACAAACCATGGTTTCCCCAACTAATTCAAATGCTGGTGGAAGGTCCGCCCATTACGCGCCCTACCACAGCCTACAGATCTCCTCCCCTAGTTCCTTCCATTTCAACCAAGGAAACATAACCCCTGTGGAAGTCCCCTTCATCTAACAGTCATGCGCCTTTATCAGGGAACACTATCGCCATCAACCAGGCCTTTCAAACAGAGGAATGTTGAACATCCTAGTTGGACATCGTGGGGTGGTGGCCACACAGTTGGAAACGGTACTCAGGACACGTTGAGAGGGCCCTTGGGTATGCTGGTGTTCTCGACGCAGTACCTGTCCCGTTCAAAAAAACATGGAGTATATTGCAGGAATTTTTTGCAAGGCGTAAGTTCTTCCCGTTATCGAGACACACTACGACCCGCAGTCTCCAGGGTTGGCTTTAGATTAAAGCCAGGACCCAGAAACATGCTGCCATGCTGCTACAACTGCAGGAAAATGCGAGGAGTACTGAGTTGGCCTTTCCAAGGCCGAACCCATCAGCTCTGACTTGACTGGACTGGACGAGCGATAATGGCCAAAGCCAAAAGATGCCCATCCAGGGACCTCGCGAGTTTCTCAGTGTGCTTAGAAAGAAAATAGCTGAGTCTTCAACTTCGTTTACTACGAGGAACAGCGCCCCTCATGTTTTCATTTAATTTTGTACCGTTTTCACTTGAGACTTGGTGTCATTTGTGCTTCGATCCGTCCTTTTCATTTTAAATTCAGAAAAAACCGAACATGCCAAGGAAAGCTAGGGATGTGCTCACCTAGTTTATACCATTTTTTTTAAGCTCCAGTACACCTAAGCATATATTTTCCAAGAATTTTGCGCGATTTGATTGAAAACAACGCCACAAAATACATGGGCAATCCCACTATTATCCGTATATTAGTCTTCGCTTATTGATACCCGGGAAGCCCTGCATGCAGGCCAGTTGCGAGGTTCTGCCTCCGCCCGAATGAAAGAGCTTGGCTTTTTAGTGAAAATCCAGACGAAAAACGAGTTCTTTAAGAGCCGACTATGGCTGTAAATATGCCACACATCTCTGCCCGATAGCCAAGAAACAGTTTTTTTAATTCTATCCAAGACTGGCGTCCAGAAGAAAGCGAAAAAACCCCCGCACACAGAAGCAAGCTGCTACATGTATGCGTGTCTAAAACGAGGACCCCCGTAAATTTTTTGTTATAAATCATACATTGGCCAGCCCCCCTCCTCCTCCCCAGTACGCGATGCTCAGTGATCTTCGAGGCCAGTCTGCGCCCACTACCCCTTATATTAAATATCATGAGTGACACTACTTGAGACGCGTGAATTAAATTTGTCCATGCCCTCCATTGCCCTGGAATGATATTATTCCGCCCTACAGATGACGTGAAAAGCTGTAGATATCATGCATCAAGCAAATAATTGTGGTCATTCTTGATGGACCTACAGCCCCAATCGTCAACATAAAAGTGACACCATGGTGACTAAGGATGTACACAAAATTGATCATATTGAATATATGCGCGGAGGAGGAATACTGTGAATAACATGAATCCTCATGCGTGCCGGAGAGAATGGAACATTAACCGAGTTGAGCGTGGTGTTTGCATGTGACAAGAGGCTATCAGGCCGCCTCACTTTGGCATGGCGGCGAAGGGCAATCATGCGCAATTGCAAAGAGAAGTTAGAAAGAGAACTGCCAATTCAGTTAAGTTTACGAGAAGACGCCGAAAGAAGGAACCAAAGCTCTCTCAGAGTCTAACTCAGTGCTATAATGACCTAGAAGCACTTCCCGTGTTTTGGCGTGGACTGAAGAGAAAAGCTGCCACTGGCCTTGAAGAGTCGTTAATGAAGAGCAGACACGACGCCTCCTGTATGCATGAGGACAGAGCCAGGCCGACACCACGAATGCTAGTACAGATAAGTTGTTGTGACTCGCCGCGTCAAACTGCAGAGGCTCAAGGCCAAGGTCAGCGTATCATTCCTGGACCACAGGCCTAAGAAAACTCATTCTTGTTAAGCGGCCGATGAACCCACGTAATGATCATGGGCATCGAGCAGCCCCCACTTCAAGAAGAATGGACGGTTTTATGGCTTACTGCTCCTTGCGCCAAAGTAAGACCATTTATTGTCTCCGTGGTGATTCAGCCTATCTTTGTAACATTCTGTCGGGATTGTAAGACTTTGATCAATGTTTTCTGTAACAATTCTTTGAATAAAAGTCTGAAACATGACATCTGTATGGCCATTGTACTCGATTGTAATCTACAGGTGCGTGTCAAGCTGGCAATGCTTAAAAAGAAGATTGACATATTTAGTGAGCTATATGCGACAGAAATTGAACATGTGCAATATAATAAATATAAAGACACAGTTTGTTTTAAGAGGCACTAGACGAGCTAGTACTTTTAAGTAGGAGTATTTCGTTGACAAATCGTTGCATTACGTAACAGTGCAGTGTGTCGCGTTTTTTGATTGAGGTCACATTGTTGAAGCTTTTGACCTTGAGTAGACCGCCCGGGTCTT
>MU826374.1:810328-958021 GCA_029204205.1 Desmophyllum pertusum
TTAAGAGGGAATGTTACCATATCGTGGTCCAGACATTTTCCAAAAAATATATCGTGGCCACAGCACGAAAAATCACATTCTGGCTCAATATTCTCATGTTAGGTAGACCTTAATATGAAACAAATCACTGGCCCATACTTTTGTTGCCCCTCCCTGAATATCCGATTTATTTTCGAGAAAATCGGATAAATAACAGAATTCTCGTCAAAATCCCGCTTTTGGAGCTCAAAATTTAAGGCAAATCTCGAAGCTTCGCGTAAACAAAATAAAACATTCTAGAACAATAAAAACTACCACATATTGAAGATCAGATATTTTTCCCCCCCGTAAAAAGATATGTTGATTAGCCATTTGAGGCCGTTCTGGCATTTTTTATTAACAAATTATAATTTAAAATTTGTGCCGACCTACTTTTAACTCGATTAAAAATGCTAGGTCAACACTAACCTATTATTAAGTATGTGCTACACAAAAATATCCATCGAAAATCTGGCTTTTGGAATCTCAGTGCGAAGGGTTGTGTCGCCTGACGCTTTGCGATGTGAACACCAAAGGATTTTTTGGGGAAATGATTCAGCGCGATGTCAATCAAATTTTAAAGTTGGATAAATGCGCTGATTCAAACGCCGGATCGAACGCTATCTTAATTAGTTGTCAATGTGCAACATACACGCAAAAACGTTTAATTGTTGCGCAGTTTACGTTCACCCAACAGCTAATGTTAACATAAAATCTCTAACCTTTATGTTGTTGTGTGAAAGAAGAGGGCTGTAGTCCTGTAGTTGTTGCTTCTTTCGCGAATTAAAAATTGCAGCTCACTGAAAGATGACTCGCACTCCCATCGTTGTTGTAAGCGACTTCGGACGTTTCGATGTGAAGATTCTCTGTTTCCCATTCTCGTTTGTAAAAGAGCACGCGTCCCAAGTACTTTACGCCAGAAAAAGTCTTTGTTCAACCATTGGGTTTGAATGAACAGGAGTAACCAACGAACAGCGAACCAAATGGACGTTAATTTAAAAACATTGCGGCCAGCCGGGTTCTTGTGGAATTCACCGCTAATTATTTAAAACGTGTTTAACTTGAAATCGACAACTACGGCAAGAAAGGTACTTTGGACCGGGAAATCAAAGGGTACGATTGCCGTCTGGATGTTGAGAAACACTGAATTCTAGGGTTTTAACGGGTTTTTTAAATATTTATTCAACAGTTGGCCTGCTGATTGGCCTGAGCTGGGAGCAGTCATATAAACTAAACTGGGTACCGTAGTGAAAAACGCTCGACTGTATGCGTTGGACAAATACATTCTTACTTCCGGAACGGAAGTTCGTTTCATGAGGGGTGGCTGGGAAGGGCTAGGGTTATTACAATATTAAAACTCCTTGTTTCATTTTTAGTTTTATGAATTTATTTTGTAACATCCAACTGATTGTAAAGTTTATCGCATAAACACGTATTTTTCTGACATGGGAACTACTGTAACTGAAAATCCGCCGTGATTGGGGTTGCGCTTGATTTCCGCGGCAACGCATCCCGAAATTAAAGTCCTTCTTAATTAATAGTTCAGGTGACATACACGCAAAACTTTAATTGTTTCGCAGTTTGAGTTCCAATCTACAAACTAATTTAATATAAAAACCCCTAGCCTTGATGTTGTCGAAATCAAAGAAGGCTGCAATCCTGTAGTTGTTACTTCCTTCGCGATAAAATTGCAGCTGCTCACTGAGTGGACCAGCACGCCCAATGTTTGTTTAAGCGTACTTCGGACCTTGTTTGATGTTGAAAGATTTATCTGTTCCCATTATTGTTAAAAATAGCAGTCTTTAAGTATTTTACGATAGATTATTTGTCAATTGAATCGACAACACCGTTAAAAAATGAAACTTTGGACCGCGGTCCGTGGAACAAATGACTTGTGGAACTCACTAATATCACTAACAAAGTAGCCTGTTAAGAAGCAGTCCAGGCATTAGTTTGCCTTTTTGGTTTCATTTTATTTACAAATAAAGACAAATAAAACTGATCAAAATTAAATTTGAGAGGGCAGTCCGTTTTAAACCTGAAATTGCGACATCTTTATATCAGTAACATACGTAAGAAAGTAAACACTGGGAAGTACGGTTTCGTGTTGCTTTTGGGCGAATATGGAAAGTGTGCTGCTCATTTAAATCTATCGTGGGAGGAATCTGTCGGCTCTTTGATAGAATGAGATAAGAAAAAAGATACAGAAGGAAATTATCCCTCTGCTTGACTGTTCAAAGTCCAAATTGCGAAACCATACAGACAGTTTGGGTTTTTCGGGGCCAAACGATGAAGTCGAACCTTGTTCTCAGCCGAGCAGCCATGTTTGCTCAACCTGCCAAAAGATAAGTGCTATTGACCAATATGACTCCCTTACATCGTGCGAAGCTTGCGTGTTTTAGGATGGACCAGTGGATCTCAGTACGAAAGTGCAGAGTTTCCAGAAGGTGATATCCAATCACGGGGGGGAGGGGGCAAAATAGGGCAAAACCTGGCCAAAATGCGACAGAGGAAAATCGGGGCAAAAGTGATATCGCAAATCATATTCAAAGAAGACTGGAGTGGTTTATTCAAGTAGGCTCAGGTAAATTGACTATTTGTGTACTTTGCATTTTTCGCCCTTACAGTTATTGTGTTTTCTTTTTAAAAATTTTCCTCCTGACATTTAGCTCGTCATTCTCCTTCAGGTATTTGTTTGGGGGGCAAAAATGTCAGAAAACCCCTAGGGAGCTTGTTACCAGACGAGGAAGAGGTAGCTACTGCAATTGAAGTCAAACATGAATTGAAACAGATCGAAAAATTGAACTCTGGTAAGCACAGGCACATCACATTCCTTTACTTGCAAGTACAATTTGGTAAACACTCGCCCCCAGTCCATGCTCGTGCCTTTATCCTGCCGTCCTTTAATTTTTTATGGAATTGCTTACTTAAAACATTTTAAAGTTTTCTGAGTTGCTCCTATGCTTACATAGATGTTTTGGGCGTTTTTAACCATAAAAACGGATAGATATCCTAAAAAGAAATTTTTGAATTAATTTATTTTCCTTTTATGGTTCAAGAAAGAAGAAGTGGGAACAGGAGAGGGAAGAGGAAAGATGAAGTGTCATTTCAGTCCAATGTCAATCCCCACATTAGAAAAACAAAGTCTTTACGAACCGTACTTTCGCCGAGGAAAAAACTGTACACCAAGGGAAAAGTTAAATCGAATTTCTAAGCTTCAAGGTACATTAGCCCAATCCGTTCTAACTCTAGAAACACCCGTGGGCAGAAGTATCCCGACCGGTCAAAACGGCGTTATACTCGAAAAAGCGCAACAAACTGTAAATTGCATGTTTGAATTGGAAGATTGCTCCTGAGAGAATCTGAAATGCTTCTCTCCTCATTGGTTAAGTCAAAGCTTGAAGAAAAAATACTATCGACACCTCCCTTGCTGGAATGTCTGGCAGAATGTTATAAACAATGCGGACCACTGGAGCACTCGAAGACTAGATTTTTGTCCATCATGGGCAGAACCACAAGGTGAACTTCAAGGACTTACAAAGAGGGATGCCTAACTTGTCCAGGTATCGCGTTTTAACATAGCTAGAGCATCATCTATTGCTTCACATGGCAGAGCTCAAAAAGTCCCTTCCGTTAAAAAGCACGAGGATGTATATTGCGCCTGAGAAGCTCGGTATCATTTCTTGTCATTTATGTTCACACGTACTCACATCGAGTACAGATCTCCCTTTTTGGCGAGGAAAACATTAAAGCTGTCTTCCCAACGCGGAAAAAAATAAAGATTCCCTAATGTCGTAGAGAAGTCCTGATCCCTGAGCAAATTGTGCTTACAGTATCTAAGCTACTGGCAGTGATATGGGTTTCACGCGCAATGAGTTACGCCCCTAGTACGGCTTATGCCAAAGTTTCTCAGTGTATGTTCCGCATACACGAGGAAATCTCTACAGAGGCTAGGAACTATGTTGCAGCAGCCGGAGCCAAAGCTTTTGACGAATTGAAGAAGAGGTGGCTTGACAAGCTTGGAGATAAACTACGGAAAGGGTTTTCACATGGGCCAAAGTGACAGAAGGGAGAACTGCAACTAGCAAAACGCTAACCTAAAAGGTGAACTACAGGGTAAGATTGTCCAGTGAACCGTAACTCTCCGTAGTCACTAAACACTTCACTCCTGATCTACATCCCTAATTGAGAACAAAACGTCGGTTTGTGCCCATAGACAATACAACACATTCTGGGAAAACGGCACTGGCAAGCTTGTTGATATTAGATTTAAATTTCATATTCAATGTTCAATATATTTTCCCAAAGTTAAATTTATGTAATATAATTTAGGCGTGGTAATGGCCATGTGCAATATATGTAAAAGAGTAAACAGGTTTTCCCGCTTCCCATAAAAAAAACTATTGGAGTCGTATCGTCCATGGTTTAATACTCTTTTACCAGACAAGGTTTTTTCAACTAGGTATATCTCTGAAAAATAAACTTGAACGTAAAAAAAATTCAAGGAATTCTGAATATGAATTCTTTAAAGCTTACAAAATTTTATGCGACTAAAATGGACAAAATGATCTGAATATAATAGTAGGGAAAAGCTCGATATTACTGGGTTAACAAATTCGTCAGCAAGTTTCCGCGTCGTGGCGAGGTATGGTAGACAATGGGACCTTGATCCAGAAGACAATAGCCAGCATGACAAGCTCTGCAAAACACTAGCCAGAAGTTACTAAACTAATTAAGCTCTCTGTGTTTTTAAAGGTCCACGTCTCCAAAGATTTCGACGGTTCCTGATCTATTGTCAAGGCTTATGCTCTAAGCCTATCCCCAAGGATGATAATTATATACACTGTCTGTGATCATCGAGCACAATGCAAGAATGTGATCGATGCCGAACTTCTCCCTACCATATTCCTATGAAACTCCAGTCATTCCTTGGTAGATGTTGACTGCAGCGTTGAAGACCGGAGAAGAGATAGGAGTACGAAATATCACAATCAAAGGACAGAGTATTCAAGCTTGGAAGGCCCACCTTCTTCGTGCCATAAACCAGGATGGCAGCAAGGCCACGAAATTCTTGGAAAATCTTGATGCGCGAGTCCGGTGTTCATAGTTATGGACTGGGGCAATGAAGTTTTTGCCAAGAAAACTTCGCGAAAGTCAGAGCGACTGGTTCGGGAAACGTGGAATTCCATGGCATATAAGTGTAAGCTATGCGAAAGAAGTCCCACAGTGATGAAACTGAAATGTTAACTTTCTTCCATTCTTTCGAAAGCTGCAGCCAGGATAGATCAAACTGTTCTTGCTATTATTGATGAACGTTTCTTCATTCAACTTACGGAAATCATGCCAGAGATAAACTCTTTTTATCTCAAGGGCAGTGATAACGCAGCGAGTTAATCACGGTGCAATCAACATTACTATCTGGATCCACCAAGTGTGCGGACCAAGCATGGAATCACATCTGAAGCGTTGTCGTTTGACTTTTCAGGACCCCCAAGGCGTTGAAAAGGCTCTTGTGCCCGGAAGGCCGCCACAATAAAAAGTCACATGAGAATTACCATCTCATTCCCGGCCATGACACGTAGAGTCTGCCTCGGATAAATGAATGCCATGAGCTCATCCGGGGAAGATGGCCTGCGACGTTCAGTGTGACGGTGATCGTTTCTCAACCTACTTCAAAGTCCACGCAAAGTGAAAATCCGGGGAAGAGCGTAAGTTTTATAAATAACATTGCATAAACCAACGAACAGGTAGCCAGGCTATGGCGCAAGCCTATGGAGTCTGGTTCTGGTAAGTTTTACCTCGGTATGGCAGTTTCACGTCAACAACCCAGTTGTCCTTCCTCAGTTAAACAAATGTGGCAGACAATTGCGCATTCTGCGAGCGTGTTGTTTTCAAGGACTGTCAAAGCCAGGCGAAAGGCAAAGCAAAGAATACTACTTAAGGCTTCGCACAACAGAGGATGACCTGAGTGACGTACCGAAGGCTGGCCGAAAAAGAGAGCCAAACTGTTTTTATGTCCAGAGGAGGGATGTGTTAAGTCCTTCCAACAATACGCGTCCCGGGAAAAAAAACTAAATCTGGACTGCGACACAAACACAAGTTATAGCCTGGCAAAAAAAAAACAAAACCCCCCCCACCGAAACGCTATACGACTAAGGACAATGGTATGTATCGGCACTAAGATTGAGCATGGTTTGCCGGTTTCGTAACTACCAAATCGCTGACGGAAGATATACGGAATATCGATTGGAGGATTGATGACAGCTGGATGACCCAGCGCTACCAATGGTGATGAGGCTTTAAAGTCAGCAGCAATAACAAGGAAGAACCTCACCGTGGCTCAGAAAAATTACCTTACTGAAGTGATTCCCAAGCCTGAGAGAACGAAACCGGACAAAAGGCTGATGCTACGATGTGGCATCAAAAGCAATGCGAAGAGCGAAGGCACAGCGATAGGCTCGAATATCCTTTGACCAATTTGGGCAACTTCCATCACCACCTCAGCAAATAAGGCTGGATTTTTTTCTATCTGCTTAGCAGCGAAAAAAAAACGTCTACAGACACTTAGACATAACCAGGTGATGTCGGTGATGAAGAAGTGGAAAGGACATGAACCGGAACACAGAAGAAAAAACATCCAAGACCATGGACTTGTACGAAGTAATGACGACCTCCCCCACCTTTGGCTCTTCAACATCCCCAATTCATGTTTTAGACAAATACTTTAACATCTGTGACATCATGTTTCCTAGCAGGGCCCGTCCCCGAAAGCTGTCCGGAACGTTTCACCATAGAAATGCTGGCGTGAAGTATTTGTAATAAGCCGCCGGCTAGAAGCTGTAGTGGATCATATCGTCAATAACTCAATCTACGCGCAGGCAGCGGGTTACTATAGGATATTCTAACAAGATTGTAGTTGGAAAAGGTGTGATTGTAAAATTAGTAAGTGAATATGTCTCTCACCAGCTACACCCATGTAGACTGCGAGCCGTCTCTATTTGTTCGCGTGAAAGTACCGTGAGGCGGAAAAACACGTGGCAAGCATTTTAACGATCACGGAAACGCGCGCCAGCCTCAAAAAGTAGCGTGTGCGCGAGAGGAAGGCGCTCCAAGCTACTTCGCAGTCAGCTGCATGCTACGCCCAGTAAATCTATGCATGTTCGCAAGCTCACGGACTTTAGCGAAAAATAGAGACGACTCAGTCTTCACAAGGGCGCAAGGCTGTGAAATTTGGTAATATTTGTTACCGTCTCCTTGCAAGATAGTCTGTCTACCAAACTCGTTTCCTTTTTTATATAGCTTTATAAGCGAACGTAGGCGGCGAGGCGGAGTGGCGAGTGCGGGAGTCGGAACGTCAACAGTTAACCAGTTAATATTTTATCTTTTGACTCACGTACGCCCACGCCCGCCTCCTACCTGTGGGTTGGCAGTTCGTCTTTCCTTTGAATCCGCCGGGGGGTCGGGGGCTGTGGCGTTGTTATTTCTGGGTGCGGGGAGTTCGCGGAAGCTGGGAGCGCATAGATGCCGATAGAAGGCCTGGTGAACAGGACTACCTTCGAAGATAGGTTAGCCATGGTTTGAATCCACTCACTTGTGAATTTTTCTATTCTTTTCTTTTCTTTTCTCTTGGTAAAAACGCTAGACTAAAAACCTTACTAGAATGCGCTGAGTGGACAAGAGCAATCCTACCCCCCGCTACCCCTCCCCCTCCAATAGTCGCCCCTACCCGCGCGTATATAGGTACGTGGTGGCTCGTCTGGACAGGGTATGGTTTTTTTGGGCATTTTGGGTCTAGACGAGGGTATATCAAACAGGAATTTTTTAGGTCTGGAACGGGGTATCGAGTTGTCTCCAAGGAAGTTGGCACAAAAGATCGCTAATTTAAATACTGCTGGAATAAGGGTTAAGACGAAGTTCTAACGTTAGATCAGACGAGTATTAAGCCTTAGCTAATACTGACAACGTTCGCAGTGCTGTATAGTAGTTTAGACCCTTTTGATGATTAGGAAGTTAAATCGTTGAAAAAATCTTCTGGAAGCAGGCGTATCTTTTTATTCAACCATTTAGTGACCTGGTAAACAGGGTCGCAAAATTAGCGTTATTGGGGTCTGGTACAGGGAAAGGGTCTTTATAAGACTTCAGGGCGGCAGCATGCACCCAAATTGTTTTGGAAGTACCCTCCGCCCCAACCCCCCCCCTCCCGAGCATCCCCGGGAGAGAGACAAGGGGACAAGTGAAATAGCTCA
Source organism: Desmophyllum pertusum (assembly GCA_029204205.1). Taxonomy (NCBI): domain Eukaryota; kingdom Metazoa; phylum Cnidaria; class Anthozoa; order Scleractinia; family Caryophylliidae; genus Desmophyllum; species Desmophyllum pertusum. The sequence continues at coordinate 818,593 of MU826374.1, forward strand.
ATATATAAAGAGGTCTTGGTCTTTTGGTGTACACAACCGGTCCTTAAAGGGTAGTATTGTGGTGAAAATGGATAAAATATGTTTGCTAAGTAACGTATTGAAAGTTAGATATATCGTTGTAATATGGCTGGCTTTCAGGGAGGCCGCATATAAAAATACAAGATTGTAAATATGACCTAGTCCACTTTCGGCCTGGGGCTTATATTTGAGGGTTTGCCAGGTTTCCGGAATAACAAGTTGAAGACCAGTCTGACTGTGATCAATAACGGCATTGGCTATTATTATCTGGTCATGAAAGGTTTTCAAAGTAGGATCACTGATATGGCCATTACGAGGTACTAGTTTTAAGATAATTTCAGCATAAAGCAGAAGCATTTCTCGTGTCACGGGATAAATGAACAGACCTAGACGTTTTATAGTTGCAGTTTCAGTCCAGTCAATGCAGTTTCAGTTAATCAGTAAGTCAGGCAGTCAGTCAGTCAGTCAGTCAGTCAGTCAGTCAGTCAGTCAGTCAGTCAGTCAGCCAGCCAGCCAGCCAGCAGCGGATTTTCAGTTACAGTAGTTCCCAATGTCAGAAAATACGTGTTTATGCGATAAACTTTCATCAGTTAGATTACAAAATAAATCATAAAACTACAAATGAAACAAGGAGTTTTATATTGTATACCCCGCCCTCTCCCAGCCACCCCTCATGAAACGAACTTCCGTTCCGGAAGTAAGAATGTATTTGTCACGCAACAGTCGAGCGTTTTTCACTACGGTACCCAGTTAGTTTATTGACTGCTCCCAGCTCAGGCAATCAGGCAACTGTTGAATAAATATTTAAAAAACCCGTTAAAACCTAAATTCATTTTCTCAACATCCAACGGCAACGTACCCTTTGATTTCCCGGTCCAAAGTACCTTTCTTGCCGTAGTTGTCGATTTCAGTTAAACACGTTTTGAATAATTAGCGGTGAATTCCACAAGACCGGCTGGCCGCAATGTTTTTAAATTAACGCATTTGGTTCGCTGTTCGTTGGTTACTCCTGTTCAATTCAAACCCAATGGTTGAACAAAGACTTTTCTGCGTAAAGTACTTGACGCGTGCTCTTTTTACAAACGAGAATGGGAACAGAGAATCTTCACATCGAAACGTCCGAAGTCGCTTAAACAAACATGGAGTGCGAGTCATCTTTCAGTGAGCTGCAATTTTATCGCGAAAGAAGCAACAACTACAGGACTACAGCCCTCTTCTTTCACACAACAACATAAAGGTTAGAGGTTTTATGTTAAATTAGCTGTTGGTTGAACGTAAACTGCGAAACAATTAAAGTTTTGCGTGTATGTGCACATTGAACTAATTAAGAAGAGTTTCGATACGGCGTTGAATCAGCGCATTTTATCCAACTTTAAAATTTGATTACATCGCGCTGAATCATTTCCCCAAAAAATCCTTTGGGAATCGAAAAGAAGAACCCTTCGCCTTCCAAAAGCCAGATTTTCGATGAATTATTTTGTGTAGCACATACTTAAATAATAGGTTAGTTTTGACCTATTTTTAATCGAGTTAAAAGTAGGTCGGACAAATTTAATTATAATTTGTTAATAAAAATGCCAGAACGGCTCAAATGGCTATCAACATATCTTTCGATATCGATCTTCAAGATGTGGTAGTTTTTATTGTTCTAGAATGTTTTATTTTGTTACGCGAAGCTTCGAGATTTGCCTTAAATTTTGAGCTCCAAAAGCGGGATTTTGACAGATTTCGGTTATTATCGATTTTCTCGAAAATAAATCGATATTCAGCCAAACAAAGTATGCAGTGATTTGTTTCACATCAAGGTCTACCTAACATGAGAATATGAGCAGAATTGATTTTTCGGCTGTGGCCACCAAATGTCTGACCGTTGGTAACATTCCCTCTTAATATGTCACTTCAGTTTGCCATTGTTTTGCTTCTTGCAGGTTGGTTGTTTTGACCACTTTGCTATGCAATGTATCAATAATGTTTGGGAGCGAGTGTGGTGGTGGATACACCTACATGACTACTGTTCTACGATTTGGTTCAAACTTGGCACAAATGTTGGGTGTCATGAGTAACTAATTGTGATATTTATAAAACAGTAGGTCAAAATATTTCATTCTCTGGGAGATATGGGGATCCCCGGCAATAATGGAATGTGACGAGAGGAAAAAAAACACCAACTGCCTGTACTGCAGGCTACCAACATGGCGGCAAAAAATTGTACAAGAAATAGAGTAAATTCTAACAATCAATATCATTAGCTTTTACTTCAAAGCGTGTTTTAATTAGTTAGATATCACTTCTAAATTTACAGTACACTCCCGCTATCTCGAACCCCGGCTATCTCGAATCTCCCAATATCTTGAACTGTAACCCGTTCCCCTTGGTTCTGCTTACTGTTTTTCAGTCATTTACTTTGCCTATCTCGAACTCGGTTATCTCGAGAATGCCCTGCTATCTCGAACCAAGTGCGACTTCCCGTGACCTAAATTACCACCTCTCATCTCGAACTGCGGTAATTATGATGTTGAGTGACCCACCAAGAGCAAACTCTGAAGTGCGATAGACATTCTTTCATTGTACAGTATGTTTATCGACGACCATGCTGAAGAGTTGCGGCTTATATGCACACGCCAACTCTCTTTTCTCTATAGAGTCTATAGAGAACATTTCACTAATTCTTCATTTTGACTGCCTGATGTGAAGCATTGCACATGTAAATTATAAGTTAATATTCAGCATTCGTTGAACAAAGCCATATGCTTTTTTTTCTTAAACACCCGTAGTAGGATAAAAATTGTTACAGTTAGACCTGGATACTGGGTTTTTCTTTACAATAAAGCATGCTTTGTTCATTGAAAGAGAAAAATGAAACACTGACAAACAGTATTTATTGCTAATATTGTATAAAGACAGTAGAGAGACCTATAGAGCAGACACTGCAAGCACTGACAGGTGGATGTAGTTTAGTTTTGTTGGAAATTACAAAATTTGACACCACCCTCGCTATCTCGAACCCCCGCTACCTCGAACAATTTTCCATTCCCCTTGAGAGTTCGAGATAGGGGAGTTTCTGAAATTTAAAAATGACATTAAAATATCCGTTTTTGTGACAGTTCAGAAACACATTCATCCGGGACATCACAAATTCAAAATGCTTTATTTTCGAAACGAAGCACTAAACCTCCCATAAGCGGACACCCTCGGGATCAGAACAAGTGTCCGCTTATGGGAGGTTAAAAAATGCAGTGTTTGTATGTAGCTGGGAACATGACTAAGTGTCTGCTTACGAGGGGTGTCCACCTACGGGAGGTGTCTGTTAGCGGAGGTTCGACTGTAGTCTATTTTTGAAATGGGTATTAAGAATGTATAGTGTTGGCAATGGAGGCGACTTGTAATGAAAATTACTATGAGGATGCATTTTTGTCTTTACAGTAAGTGTCTGTGTGTCATTTAGTGAGATTGGACCACCCAAACTGCTTTTCATTTCCTGGACCACCATTAAACCTGACAGTTTCCCTTCATCTTCATGAGGGATACCCCATTGTGCAAGTAAAATGGAATCCACCCAACACAGGTTAGTCATTGTATTCCCTAAATTCAGTTCAGTTTTTTTTATGGCTACAAGGTTAATGTAAATCAGTAGGCAAGCCTAAGATGGTTCATAGTTCTTCTGCTCCCCATCTCCCTCCTATCCCTGTCTGATTTACCTCTTAAGAGATCTTGTCCTTGTATTGTTTTGACTTCCACCAATCGTAGTGAGCATTACCTTTTTTCCAAATATGGTGGATGTAAAGAAAGCTTGCCGCGGTGAGTCAAGAAAAATGAGGCCTTGGAAGCTTTTATTTTGTGAAAAGACACCATAAACGTCATGTACATAAGGCCACACCTGTAGATAAGTTGTACCCCGAATTTGGAAGCTCAAATTTTGCAGAAGAAAAATGACGGACAAAAAGTTTGAAGTTTGAGCGAAGTTCCATTGATAAACAAACCAGGTCAAACAAGTATGGTTTCACAAACACCCTTTTACAGAGGGTTTCGCCTAACTTTTGACAGACGGGTTGCAAAGTTCGTTAGGAAATTTTGAACTTCATTACGAACTTGTCAATTACATTGCCAATTACCCAATCAAGTTGCAAACTTCGAAGCGGACTTCGCAATTTCAGCGCGAACAAAGCTCGGCCAACTTTGAAATATAATGAGATACGACGCGGTGAACTACATTGTGCTACTGACTTGCACAATTAAAATAAATTAATGTCTGAGCTCTGCTCCAGATCATTTTCTTCAAGAGTTTTTCTGGGAAAATCAAATAATTCCTCAACTGACCTTTTACAGAAAACTTTTTGTGAAATGAGAGGTTTCATGTGGAAATGATTGCAGTGAGGCCACTCACTGTTGAGGGTGCTATCAAATTGGAACTTCCTGAATTCCGTATCGATTAAAATCATGACTAAAATAATTGTCGCTTCCAGGTTGTAAGTAGGATGTATATTTTAAAGCCAGAGATTTGCTGTTCAATGAAATTTTTGCTTCATTCTAAAAGAGTGGTTTGCTTTTGCTCGTTTCAGAAGGTAAGCTTAGTTTATGTAAAACAAGCTTAATTTTATTTATATGGCTCAGAAAATGTGTTTTGTTGTCGGCGAATTTCAGCGATATATCCTGCAAAGCATTCAAAGGAATAAAAGCTAAGGAATATATATTTTTTCATTTGACAAGAGCGAGTGATAAGTTTATTTTCAAGGCAAGATGCCGCGATTTGAATTGCAGTTTCGAATAGGATTTATTATAATATGATTTATTATAATAGGACTTATTATAATAGGATTTATTATAATAATTATAGTTATTACAATATTAGTTGTTAATTATTAACAACTTATGGATAACTGGATATGAATGGTTTATATTTCCTTCCAAGTACATTAACATTCTTTTTGCTAATAAGTCTTATTTCTGTTGTTTTGAAAATATATTTAAGTTAGATTTAGCATCATTCTACCCTAGCCTGGGTACCAGGTTTATTTCTCGTGTCGCGTTGGGATCGGCTGGAAGCTGGCCGACACCCTGAGCGGCATAAGCCATGAGAAAGAACCTCTGATGTAGGGCGCATTGATTTACTGTTCTTGTTGAACTTTGATCTTTATTAACATATTACATTTAAACCAATCACAGCGAACATCTCCACTGTGATCACGTGTAATGGGACATGGAGATATGACAACAACAATTTTATTAGACAGATTTGGGTTTTGGTAGTTGATGGCCGTTCACGGCAATGAAAAACAACTCCGGTGAAAATGGTTCCAAACTCGAAGTCTTCACTGTTGTGCTGCTTATATGAAGTTAATGTGGTGGTTAATGGTGGCTACTATAACTTGTGTTCAGAAAATGCGCAAAAACATAGAGAAATGAGTTGCCGTGCTCTTGGCGATTGTTGACGAAGATCTTTCAGTCGGGCCGCGGCGTTACAAAGAGAATTGGCCTGCTGGAAAGCAGATGAAAAGCATTGTGTCTCTGGTAGTTTAGTCCACTGCAGATATCAACAAGTCTTCGGCAGGACGAAATGGTATGGCATTCAACGAGGGTATTGAGTGGGCAAATAACGATCATAATCGGACTTTTGGGATAATGACTATATCCCATCTTGTTCAGCCCAACAAAATAGTCCGGGAATGAGCTGTAACAATACCGCGCTAAAAAGTCCTTACAGCGAATAAAATTAAAAATACCATCAGTTTGCTCAGCGCTTAACTTGTCGACACCATCGAACGAAAAAAACTCTCCCTAATCTTCAAGTGTTTTCTGCTAAACTTTCACGCCATCATTACACCTCATCAACACGCTAAAATTTCACGGATTTCTTTCCCACAGCGTACTATTCTTGTCAACCAATCACAGAGACTATTAAATTCAAAATACCTCAGGGAGACGTTAGGAGCCAATCAGCAATCTAGTCCAAAATTCTGGACTAAATCGATTTAAGCAGGCTTGCCATTGGCTCGGCATTATCAAAGAGCGCAATAGCGCCCTGATCCAGAGGCTTTTCGCGCGGATCATAATAGAGACTGGAAACCGGAAGCCGCGCAAGAAAAGCCTTTGGCACTCAGGGTAGCGTCATTCAAGAAAGGATTTATTTGAGCGATACTGCAAAACTTAAGCTTATAAAACAGATGTTTGTTTTGAAACTACGAAACGTACGTCGTACCTGTCTGCCTGCATTTTTACAAGTTCGCTGTACAAGATCAGTTACAGAATAAAAAATAATTTTCCAGAAAAACTCATTGGATAAAACGATCCAGAGCTCAGACATTATTTTATTTTGGTTTTGATTTTAAATAGTAGCACATAGTTTGCTGTGTCGCATCTCAACTTCGAAGTTGCCGAACTTTGTTTGTGCTGAAATTGCGAAGTTCACTTCGAAGTTTGCAACTTGATTGGGTAATTGACAATATTGATAAGTTCGTAACGAAGTTCGAAATTTCCCAACAAACTTTCTGTCGAAAGTTAGGTGAAACCCTCTCTAATACTTGAAAAAAATTATGTGGAAAGAAATGATGGTATATTTTAAGCTTGGCAGAAATATGAGAAAGATATTATTCTGTCAGTGACACATTCAAGCTACTCGGAAAAAAATTCCGAGTTCCCCCAACAGGAGTCGAACCTATGACCTTCCGCACACCGGTCGGATGCTCTACCACTGAGCTACAGGAGACTCGTCGGAGCTAAGGCCATATAACTAGGTTCAAGTGTGACAAACATCCCGCATACTGCTAGGATTAGATTTGTTGATGATAGAGAATTATGTGTTACCACAATATTTTTGTATTGCTTTCATCAACACGCACATATGCATGGGCATGCTACTGTTTTTTTAGTGCAGAGTGCACAAAAGTGCAATCTGCAGTATTGGTATGAGTTGGGAGAGTTGTGTTCGTTCCTCCCCGAGCATTCTGGCACCACAATGATGATTTAGATGAAATCCCAGATAAAATTAATCACACAACTCTACTGACTGTTTTGTGTAATGTATAGTACATGCATGTCGAACGTCCAATTGCCGTGTGTGGTAATGTTATTGTAGTGGCTTAGCACAAGCTTTCCATGATGTATTTCCTTGGTGCGGATCAAAATCCATCATGTCGGTTGAATTACAAAGATATCACAGTCGATCTCTAAAGCCTGGTTTTTAATATTGCCCTCACTGCTGTCAAAATCTACACAGAAACAGGAACGACTACCTACGAACGGCATATAGCTTATTTTTCATTGATGCAAATTCATCGGAGTTACTAAAATGCGGAAGCACCCAAAACGAACCAAAACGACCCACAACCGCCTAGAAAACGATCCAAAACGATCCAAAATAACTTTGACAGTCGATGAACTCTTTCTCGTCCCCAGGGCTCCCCCGGGGCCACCTGGCAAATAAAGTGAGACTCTTGACTCTGGACTGGGACTCTGGACTTGACTGTCGACTAACTTGTAAATTAAACTCTGCACTAGCCATTGAATCTCTGGGGTTTTTTTTTTCATTGTATAGGATGCTTGCCTTTTCTTATAAGATTAATTTGCATTTGATCAACTTTTTGTGCTTAATGTGAGTGTCCCAGATAGCAGGATTCTATTGTACAATAGTTTATTTAAAGTTGATGTTTTTCTAGGATACAATAGTCTGTGGGGCTATCAATTGTATATTGCTGGAAAGGACTATCACCCTGGTCACTCTTCCTGCTATCAGATAAACAGAAAGGTATTTAAAACCATTTTGCACTTTATTTTATTGTGTGTATTGTGATTAATATTGCAGTTGTCCCTGAACAAAATTATATTCCATCACTAGTCCCGCCAGGATCTGCCAGTGACTCATTTAACAAATAAAGCCTCAACTGTGCTTTGTTCTGTTGTAAAGCACACAGAAGCAGCACGAGCACGGAGGAGGTGCAGGGGGAAAACGAGCTGATAGGCGAGTGTTTCTCCTTCTGGAGTGCTCTCGCCGCTTCCTGAGTGCTTTATAACAGAACAAAGCACAGAAACAAACTTGGTGGATGTCGTGAGCATTCGTGAGTTCCCGTGCTTTGTACTCTCTCATAAAGCATGCGCACGCACACTGTTTAAACCAATCAGAGTGCGTGTTATATTCATGGCACTTTATTATAATCTTTGGTAATTTTTCCTTCATTTGATGTAGTCTGGTCAATGTTTAATGCATGTACATATAATATAATTTCCCATTAGTTACTTTATGAGGTTAATTCTGATGGGTATTGTCAAAGATTCCATTTCAGTTAAACATGACTGTGTCAAATGTTTTCTTTATTTTAGACGGAAAGATTACACTGGCTATTTTTTGATGACATTAGATATGGAGCAACATATCGGATCTTTGTGCAGAGTATGCCATCATTTCACAAAATGACACAAATATCAGGTTTAAGGATATTAAAGTTCCAGGTAATCAGTAGTAACAGTATATGTTGGATTACATCCAGTAAGTGGATATTATTCTTGCTTAGGGACTGTATGGTTCCTGATGCTTGTTTGAGCATGCATTGATTTTTTACTGTATGGTATTTTTTTATTTATGCACCAACAATAATTAATATCAAAGGACCAAGTGATCCTTGTTGAAGTATTTGTCCAGCAAGGGAGCACAACACTGTATGGTACTGTGTTTTGACTTGCATATGTGTCAGATTATTATTTTCAACTAGTACATCAAACTATCTGGCCTCCCAATCTATTGCCGTTAACAAGCATGAATAATGCCCATTTTGCAGATAGTGGAGAAACCTCAGGGAAGTTGTGCTTGTAAATGTCATAGTTAATAGAGGGAAATGGTTATGAAGCCCGGCAAAGTTCTTTGTTATATGTTTTTGTTCGCTATTTTGGGAGTTGACCGTGCACAAAACCTGATAAAATACAATAGGTGGTTACGTGTGTTCAAGCAACTAACCAATAGAAAACGTTGCGATTACGTAATTCATGCATAGTGTATGAGCGCATGGACCTTCCAACATAAATCTTGGCCTCTTTGTTTGCTCCTTTGAAGTTTGCCAGGCTTCATAACCATTTCCCTCTATTAACTATGTAAATGTGGATGAGAGATAAAATCATCAGGTCTCATGACAATACCATTGGCTCACTACGTAGGATTTATTTGTAAATGTTTTCAAGTTTGCAAAGTGAAACTCCAACTGCACTAATTATCGAGTCTCTGAGTTTAGCAAAGAAGGATTTCTGCCAGCGAAAGAAGCCCCCAAAATGTGATCTTCTTTAGGATGATAATGCTGTGTGCATGCCTGTGCTGTACTTAAGAACTCCAGAATTCAAATCTAACACTACTAGTACATGTTATGCTCAGGCCTTCCAGTCGACATGTATGTGTCATTTATGAACAGTCAATTGTACATACAGATTTAAGCAACAGTATAGATTTTAGATATAATATTTTACTATTTTATTGGAACATTTTGTTCTATTTATTTCAAGTTTCAATTAGCCGTATTGAAGTGAGAGATAAAAATGTACATTATAAATCCCATTCAGATCTGACGCAAATATTTTATCGAGCTTATGACACGAATGCATCATTTTTAGGCGAGTAAATCAAAGGAAAAGTTTATGTAAATCAGGACAAAATCTGTATCCAATTTACAAAATATTCATTAAACATTCATTTCTTTATGAATTATTAATGAGTGTTATAAAGCTAAAAGTTATTATTATTATTATTATTGTATTAGGTTGTATACTCTAACATTAGGCCTGATCAATGCCTTTCATTCATGTGTGTCATGTATTATATTAATGTTATATGCTTTTTTTACAGGGAAATGTCAGTTTCCAGAGAACACAAATTCATCAGAGTGTTGTAAGTTTGTTTATTAAAATATTTTAGTAGTTTAAAAAGTGCACTGTGAATTATTTTAAGGTTAAATAACTTTAAAAGTTTCCTAAACAGCTTATTAGTTTAACTCAAGTATTACATTAAAATTTTATATATATACACCTGTATTAACTTACCAGTATAATTCCCAAAAGTGATCTTAATTTTTGCTTTCCAATATAAAGTGCATTGTAAAGCAGAACTAAAATAACTGTACATGTAGCCTGCGAATACAGCCGACTTCCATCGCGTGCCGCTTGCAGCATCCCATGAGAAAGGTCGTCTGTGATTTACAGCCAGAAATTCCATACTGATGAATCAGATGTTAAGCCACTAATTGGATTTCCGTAATATATTTAAAACATACGCTTCTCATTGACCTCATTGCTACCAGAGGAATATTCATTGAATACACGCAAACAATTCTTGGACACGTTTATAGGAGTGTTCACTGTTGATCAACATTACGTCAAATTTGTTTTGTTATTCAAATTTGCCAACCGTTAAACAAAAGAACTCTTTGTTTCAACAGCCAATAGTTCTCTGGTTGGCACATTAATAACAATAGGTGACGTAACGAGAAACATCGCTATAGAGGACCATCACTACAAAAAAACAACAACAGGAATATCTTTATTGGTTGCACATTATCTGAGACTTGAATGTTTTGAAAACAAGGCTGCCTGAAATCACCAATAGCAGTGCTTTGAAACATGAGCTCATTTTGAAGACATAAAAGGTGTTGTGCGTATCATAACACTGCTGCTGTTTGATACACTCTGGTTTTCTGTAGCATTTATGCTGCAACGGTTCATAACAGTTCGGACGGTTCATAATATTCGTAATTTATATTTCTCTTAGCTGTACTTTGTGTCGCGGCCACCTTTTTGTCAACAATAAAACCCATGGGTGTTAAAATTCAGCAACAATAAATTAAACCTGGAACTTCAATGGATATTGTTGACGGTTACAGCTGCTTCACCTTTCTGTATTTTTTTGACGTTGTTCATAAAGCAGTCGTAGTTTTACCTTCCCCATCGTGTTTGAAACAAAACTGGTCTACTTTTGGTCTGCAACCACATCCGTTTCTCTTTTAATGAAGTGTTATCATTTTACAAACATTTATGCAAATTAGTGAGTGGACCAATCAGCGCTCCTGACCGGATTCTGGACAGATTTACGTCATCATTATGGAATTTCTGGCTGTAAATCGACGATCTTTCTCGCGGGACGCTGCGAGCAGAGGGCGATGGAAGTCAGCTGTAACTGTACATGTACACTAATAGCAATTTGATTGTAGAGAGGTTGGGATTGAAAGTGTTTATTATAAGTACATACCAAACCAGTGAATAGTGCTTTCATCAGACACTTCCATTGGCTAGTCAAACTCAGGATAACCTGCACTGTCAAAATGGTGGTAATAAATTATTCTGGATAATTACATTATATAACATTCACCATTTCATTGCCAAAGTCAACTTTTATGGGCATGTGCACTCTTTAGCCATTAGAGTAGTCACTGAGAGATTGCTAATAATTGGTAACAAAACAATGTTGGTATTAATCAATTTCCTGGCAAACTCCCTTTATATATTGGACAAACATGCACATTAAAGCACTTGTGTTCTTATCCATACAATACACATTGAAACCTCCCTAAAATATCCACCTCTCTACAACAGCCAGTGAATTATGTCCCCAGGGTGGCCTTGTGGTGAGGTTCAATTGTATACTATGTGCAGATGTGTAGGAAGGAATAGGAGACGTCTGCACACAGGCTACATGTACAATGTGATATGGCTGTGTTCCTTTTGGACAGGTTCTATAATCAACATCACAGCAGAATATAGTGAAAAGAAAATTCATCTAAAATGGTTGATGCCTTTACAAGACCAATGTCAGGAAATCAAGACATTCATAATCCATTGGAACAACATTGAAATGCGATGGGCATTTGAAAAATGCCATGGGCATAAGATAATCAAGGTAAAAGTGATTAATAAAGGTATTTATATGTGAGATTGACGTGTACTGCTTTTTCTTCTCTTCTAAATCCTCTGCACCACAAAGTTTGGGAATCTACTCCTCCTGAACTTAAGAGCCTCCCATACACAGCCTTCAAAAAGCAATATAAACAGTTCTTATTAAATACTCAAAACTGACCATAACTTTTCAATAGATTACAAAAATAATCACTTTAATATAATTTCATATATTGTTTTATAGATATCCAATACCTATATTCCATTTACTCCCTTCAAACCTTTTCCTTTTTTTTTCTTCTTCTCTCTTTTCTACTTTTGCCTATATTTTACTATTTTCTTATTGTAATATTAGTCATTTTTGCTAAAAATAGAATATTACCGGTATTGTGTACTATTATCGCTTCTATTTTTTTTTTAAATTATTATTATGTACTATTATCGCTTCAAATATTTCTATCAGTATATATATATACAACCTGTCGCCAATTAACCTCTACATGACAGTGGCCAACTCGAAAGCGAAAGCTACTTTGGTCACTGTTTACATATTCTGTAACAATTTTGATTTTATCTTTTTTTTCTTTATGTATTTTGATTGTACTGTATTTCTGTATTTTCTCTTTTTTGACAACAGTGTATAATAATAAAAAAAACTGAAACTGAAACTTTGTAGCTTTTAGGAGGGGAGGGGTAATGGAAACTTTTAATTGGAGTTCACGATTTTGAACATAGCTTTGTCGCACTAAAATGTTACCAGGTACAATATTATTATTATTACATTGTGGCTTCATATTTCTCTAAACTTGCAAATCTTGAAGAAAGATAGAACCCTGTGCTCACTTGAGATATCGTGTTGAACACCCATTTTGAAATTGATATTTATTTTTTCCTTGTACTCAGAGAAATGACATAATTCAAAATCGAAATATAATCTAGAGAACAATAAATGGGTGCACGAAGATACCATACATCCTCTATTAATCCCCCCGCCCCCCACCCCCTTTGGAAGCAAGAAATTTTTTAAGCCAACCCCTCTCTTTTTAGCCCCCCTACCCTCCCCCTTTTCCTTTACAACCAAAACAAAAAACGTCAGACTGTATTATTGGTGCATTTTTACCGTACCATTCTAAGCATGAATTCGCATACAGTACCCATGAGCTTTGGGGGAAATATTACCGGTACTTGTACTCGAAAATAATTTTAAATGCTAACAAACGGCCTAATCTTAGCCATTGATTTTCAGCTTATAGTGGAAAAATCAACGAAACGGAGACCAAAGTTTTTACAAAGACAGTATTAATTCCACAGAAGATAACATTACCACCTACCCCAGGTTGTTTATTCTTCACTCTAGATCTGTTTGCATCCTGTAAGCATTGCCATCACCCTCATAAAACAAAACGCTTTCTCTGCTTTGCATGTCAATAGCATTCTGGGTGATGGTACATTTTGTAAATTAGTGTAAATGTTTTGTTGGCTAAGTTGCCCTTCTCAACATGCAACACCTCATACCAAAGTAGCAAATATGAAAACAAATTTCCATGGACAAAAAACAAGATTTCCCAAAGCAATGAGTGTGAACAATTGATAGATTAAAGATTAGCTAAGATTGAGGGACACTGACTGGCATTGCTTTCAAAAACTACACGTGCCACTGTAACAATTGAATATTAATTTAAGTATTAATCAACAAGTAGCAAGATATTTAACGCAGTAAGGGAAGAACCCATATTTTGTCACAGATGTTAATTTCAGCAAGCACATTTCTGTATACTTTTGCTTAGGTTTTTCGATGAACCTGGTGTACAAGCTTATCTCTAGAGATGAAATACAAGGCCATGTACTGTGCAAAAGTAATGCAAACGTATTTCGACGAATTTCGGAGCTTTTCGGGGCTTTTCGGCGAAAATGAACGAAAATGAACGAAATTTCGCTTCAAAACGAAATTTCGGCGAAATTTCGGAAGCCTATTCTTGGTTTGCATCTGACGTCATCAAAATTCTAAAATCTAAACTGTTAATTCTACAAAGCTATTCTTTTCACATATTCTACACATACAAAACATTAATCTCTATGCAAAGTTTGGTATCGATTCAGTGCTTCGTTTCGAAAATAAAGCATTTTGAAATTTGCGATGTCCCGGATGAACGTTGTTTTTGAACTGTCACAAAAACGGGTATTTTATGTCATTTTTAAATTTTTATACGTGATAATAATTTAGAAAGTGATATCTAAAGAGTTTTGAAGTGAAAGCTAATGATATTGATGGTAGAATCTACTCTATTTCGTGTACAGTTTTATGGCCGCCATATTGGTGTCCCAAAGAAGGGCACCAACATGGCGGCTGCATACTAAATACTGTAATTTTCTGAAAATTATTTTCGTAATAACTCGGTTATGAAAAACGATACAAAGCTAAATTTGGACAGAGTGTTTCTTTCTGCCTGCTCTATAAGCTGTTAATTTTCTGATATTGTTCATGCAAGCGAACAGTCTTGGTAACATTGATGCAAACCACCAATTGTTTTAACTGCTGCGAAATTTCGCTTTGGCTTGCGAAACTGTCGAGCGAAAGTTCGCAGGACCTAGCGAAATTTCGTGCGAAATTTCGCTTCGCAGTCAACGAAGTTTCGTTCTATACTTCGAGCGAAATTTCGCTCCTTCGAATTTTCGCTCGCTTAAAGTACAATATAATATAATACACTTCTCTAATTTGATAAAGCGTACGACAAAGAATAACGAGCGAGCGAAAGATACGATAAAAAAGATTGCTTTCACCGTCCAAGAGTCACATTATAAAACTCTTTTCTATATATTCTGATCGAACGAAAAACAAAACAAAAGAGTGAGTGAGAGACATGATATAAAATTGTTTGTTGTTGCTGTCCCCGCGTCAATTTAAAACGTTTGCCATATACATGTATTTCGATCGAGCGAAAGAAACGATAAAACAATGTTTGTTGTTACCGTCCGAAGAGTCACACACATTAAAAACACTTCTCTAATTTGATCGAGCGGAAGACAAAACATAACGAGCGAGCGAATTAAGACATGATAAAGTGTTATTTCTGTCGAATAAGCTTGCGAAGAAGACTGAAATAAATATTTTGTCGGCACGAAACACAACATGGCCTGGGTTCCAGGCCGGGGAATCATGGGTAGTTACGTAGGCGTATATAAGGTTGGGTATAGCACGTGATGGTCATCTAGGCCTCGGAACCAACCGAGTTAGTCTCGCTTAATTTTTTCTTATACTCGTTTCCGCCTTCTACCAACTCCATGATGGCGGTAGCAAGGACGATGTGTGCGAACAACGAGAAGTTAATGGGTTCCTTCAAATATCTCCTCAAAGAAACCGTCGGCCAAATAAAGCGCGCCAACGAAGATTCCGCGGAATTGCAAATGAAGGAGATTAAGAAGCTCAAATTCTACGAGCTCCACAAGTTCCAAAAGGAAAGCAAATGAAGACCAGTTCAAGTTGAACCTTAAATTGGGCAGAAACATTGACAACGTCAACCACGACAAGTCCGCCGCCGAAAGGTCTCACTGAACTTGAGAAAGTGAAATCCGACCTTGAAGAAGGTGTGAAGCTGCTCGCAGAACGCCACAAATATGTATCCATATCCTCCTGGCCAATAAGTCGAAGTTCGGCTGGAGTACTGTAGAGAAATACGAAAACATTATTTTGCTGATAATGCAGACGATTCAGTAGAAGCGAATTTTTAGTGCCGAGCGGCGCGCCCGCTTGTCAATTTCTACTCTCAGGAAGAAGCGGACTGCCTCAACGGCCGCGAGTAAGAAACTTCGCCTGTACGCGTACCGGTTGCCTCTTCTATAACGCAGACCCAACCTCAGCCTTTCCACCTGTCCGGTGTGACTGTTTTTTCGTCCCGTCGATCTACTGTGGGCACCTGTTTTGCTCATGGAAAGCAAGGACATTGGCGCTGATCCTGTTGTCCAGCAATGGCCAAGCAAGCTTCTCTGGCTCCAAAATGACCCAAAGAACAGGACAAATCAGGTGTAGTCCATTTTAATTTTGATTCTTACGATTTATTTATGGTTGAGGAGCTCAACTCCAGTTTCTTACAACCTTATCTCGTAGATTATCACTGTACTTTTCACCATTCCATTCAGCCTTCTGTTCGAGGAAGACTCCTAGTTTTTCGAATGTTGGCATTCCTTGAAAGTTTCACAGTCTATTTTGAATGTTATTAGCCTAGGCTATTAAATTCCCTTCTTCCAGCTTCCTACACCTTTTGCCTAAGCTAATTATGCTTCAGGCACGTGCGAGAAGGCATTCTATGTCACTAGCCGTTTATGACTTACTCCCCAGTTTGGACCTTGTTGATTATATTTTTTGCTTGCCGGACTGATTATTTATCCGCGTTCTCTTTCTACCCACAGTTCGGGAAAACAAACTGGGTTAATACTGGATCTCAGGCGCGTTAACGCTTTCGTTTACTAAGCAAAATTTCTAGTGTAGGATTTGAGTGTGGCCACTCATATATTTGACAAAGGTTTTTATTTATTCAAATTTGATCTGAAATCCGGATACCATCACGCCGAAATTCATCAAGCATTCATTTCTGTCTGTTATATTTTGCATATTCCTTTATGCAAAGTGGATCCCCAGGGATCTTAATGTTTGAGCCGATTTTATTTGCAAGCTTATAGATTTCGGCAATTATTCTCTTAACTATGTTTCTTTTCAGGATATTGATTGATTAGCTCTGGGATCCCCATTCTGTCGACAGGTTCGCTTGTAACTACAACGCCAAGTTATACCCAGATTTAACTCTAGGTTTTCAACCCGGCTGCGAAGCGGTTGACGCCTTTTACCAGGGCTGGGGAAATGATAACAATTGGGTCTGTCCCCCAGTTTGTCTCATTATTAGAGTTCTCAAGCATAAGCACATGGAACCGTGTCAGGCTAGGGGTACATTATCCCTTCCCATTTGGAAGTCTGATTTTTCTTCTGGAACACCAGCACAAGAGATGGACTTCACTTGAACACTTTTGTTATTGACTGGGCCTATCTGTTTTAGTTTCAAGGGTTGTTTGAATTGTTAGAGGGAATGCCCGTAACTCCCTCTTCGGGTCGAGACACTTATATTTTGGAGTCGTAGCACTTCTAGTCGACTTCCGCCGCCTACCTTTTTCTCGCTGGGGTTTTCACAGAGTCTCATGGGAAGTGTGATTCTTGTTATTAGTGCTCAGTTGTATGACCAATTTAACTTAATTTTCTATTTTTGTGCGCCCTCTCATTGTTTCATCAAAATATAGACAATTATGTATTATATCTATACAGTGCTCCTCACCGTTTTTTGTATATCTTTAGATGTTTTCCGCCCGGGTTTTTGGCGTGTTCAGGACATACCACAAGGCAGCTGGGACTGGCTGACAGATTAAAGACGACAGTCCTCTCTACAGTACATCCTTATTGTTCCACCGTGCGTTCCACAAGTGGAAGGAGTTTGTCGTTAGTAAGCTTTAGTGGAATCCTTTCCCTGCTTATATCCATTTCACGTCGCATTTACAACACCGGTTTTGAAGAGTCTCGTTCTCCCATTGTTATAATTATATTCTCCCTTTTATGGTCTAAAATGGGCCCACGATATGACAGCCCCATTGTTTGAGCGAGGCCATTAGATCCGCGTCTAAGATAATTATTTGCACTGGTATATATCGTTACCGTAAAGTTCGTAAAGAGCATATATTTCATCTAATTATAATTTGATTCACAACATTATTAGCAAATCTAACCTTTTGACAACCCTGTCGATTTGCGCAACGTCACTTTGTATGTTTTTCCTTTGCCGGGGTTTTAGGCTCGATGACATTTCTAGAATTATATATATATATATATTAGAAGAAGTGATTTTTTGTCAGTTTTTCTAACAGGGTCAGTTCACGGTTATTTGAGTTCATAAAAGTTATAACGATTAACTTTCATGGTTTCATAAAAGTAAGAACGATCAACTTACGAAGTTATTATCTCTGAACTGTCCAGTTCTGCATGCCCTGTCAGATTACTCATAGGTATCTTACTAAATTTAAATTTCTCCAGACTCTAGGCAGGGATCTAATTTTTATAGGCCCATTTCTAGAGGGAAGGGTTGCTTTAAGCTAGTTCCCCCGACAAGGCCTATCAGCTATAGTATACTATTCGAGAGGCATTTTGGCGGCACCTGAAAGGCATTGCAGCTGCAGACCCGTCTAAGTTTGATTTCCACTCTCTACGTTCGGGTGGAGCCATTACGGCAGCAAACAACGGGGTCAATTACAGGGTTTTTCAACGGCACGGTCGTTGTAAGTCTGTCCTAGCTAAAAACACTTATGTAGACGATGCCTAGGGCAAAGACTTGCCATCTCCAAGTTTCAGAACCGTCTGAGTTTTTCGGTTCTAGCCAAATGTCGGCGCCCAATACTTTGTCTCTCTATTTTGGTTCGGTTTGGTTCTCGCCAGGCCCTCCCAAAATAAACTTATTGGTGCATAGTGTTGTGGAGTTATTTGTGGTGGAGTGGAGACAAAATGTGTTATTTCTGTCGAATAAGCTTGCGAAGAAGACTGAAATAAATATTTTGTCGGCACGAAACACAACATGGCCTGGGTTCCAGGCCGGGGAATCATGGGTAGTTACGTAGGCGTATATAAGGTTGGGTATAGCACGTGATGGTCATCTAGGTCTCGCTTAATTTTTTCTTTTTTAGTTTTTCAGATTTCTTTTATCATAGGAACAACTGTCGTCTTATGTAAAGCCTTCGTAGGATGGGCTTCTAACCTTTTTGAGCATGAGCCATGGTTCCTACTCAGATTTCCTGCCAGTTTTCTCCCATGCACAGGGTTTTTCTGGCAGGTTTTTTCTGGCCGCCGTTCTAGTCGCATTTGTTTTGTAAGCGGCTGCTCAGCTCTGCTAGTTTAGCCTTTTTGCTGTTCTCTACTTTAATGTAGTTACTGTACACTTGTCACGCTACTTTACGGGTACAAGCTCGCATATTTATGATAATATTGTATGCTAACCTTAGTCTGTTATACTTATTAGTCTTATTTTTGGTGCTTAATTGAGACGTAGCCGGGAGGAGAGTGATTTCGGTTTTGTAACTCACTGGCACTTAGCCACATTTGTTTTGTGAGCGGTTGCTCAGCTCTGCTAGTTTCGCATTTTTGCCGTTCTCTATTGATTTGAGTCTAGTTATTGTAAATTTTTTACGCTACTGAGTTACGGGTACAACCTCGCCAATTTATTATAATGTTGTATGCTTACGGCTAAGTCTGTCTTAGTCTTAGTCTTCGTGCTTAATTTAGAGGTTGCCGGCTGAAGAGTCATCCAGCCTAACTGGCACTTAGTTTGTTTGTTCCTAGTTAGGGATATCAGGAAAAACTGATCTGTAACGTCTCAGTTGTATTTACACTCCAGCCTAACTGGCAGCGTAACTGACAGCCTAACTGGCAGTCTAACTGACATTAAGCCTGCGTGCTTATTTTGGTTGTGTTGACAAAAGTTACTCTGGAAAGCATTCTTGTTTAGGAGTATCATTCTATTTAGCTGCTTTCCTGTCTAGTTTTCTCCCACGGGGTTTTTCTGGCAGGTTTTTTCTGGCCTCCGTTCTAGCCACATTTGTTTTGTGAGCGGTTGCTCAGCTCTGCTAGTTTCGCATTTTTGCCGTTCTCTATTGATTTGAGTCTAGTTATTGTAAATTTTTTACGCTACTGAGTTACGGGTACAACCTCGCCAATTTATTATAATGTTGTATGCTTACGGCTAAGTCTGTCTTAGTCTTAGTGTTCGTGCTTAATTTAGAGGTTGCCGGCTGAAGAGTCATCCAGCCTAACTGGCACTTAGTTTGTTTGTTCCTAGTTGAAGATATCAGGCAAAACCCTGATCTGTATCGTCGGAGTTGTGAGTTTACTCTCCAGCCTAACTGGCAGTCTAACTGACATCAAGCCTGCGTGCTTACTCTTTGGTTGTGTTGACGAAAGTTACTTTGTAAAGTATTATTGAGTATCATTGTATTTAGCAGGAATACGTACATTGTTGCTGTATTTTGTATTGTACATGGTTCGGTTTGGTTCTCGCCAGGCCCTCCCAAAATAAACTTATTTGGTGCATAGTGTTGTGGAGTTATTTGTGGTGGAGTGGAGACAAAATACAATGTTTGTTGTTACCGTCCGAAGAGTCACACACATTAAAAACACTTCTCTAATTTGATCGAGCGAAAGACAAAACACTATAACAAGCGAGCGAAGACATGATAAAACAATGTTTGTTGTTACCGTCGGAAGAGTCATTAAAACACTTTTTGTGTTACAGACCGAGAATCACCTTTAAAACACTAATTAAAATAGTGGGCGAGAAACACAATTAAAATGTTATTTCATGATTGCGTCCGAAAAGTCTATTGTTCCTACTAAACGCCCACATTTAAATTACGTTTAATTAAGTTCCATACTGTATCGTCATTTCCGATGCAATCATGCCAAAGGTAAACAACTACACACGAAATCGAATCGAGTCACTCTACAAGCAAGATCTTCATCCAGCTGAAATACTTAGGAGCCAATTTCTGTAATTATCGCGAATGCGGCGTCAGTCGTGAAATTTTGGATTTCTCATATTTTGCCCAAATAACCTCTATAGTGAGTTATTTTCGAAAATACCATTCAAAGGTTCAGGAGCGCTTTCGTTTTTTTCGAAATCGAGAAAAGTTTGAAAAACGCCATTTTGGCTTCCAGCCGCTTCCGAAATTAGGCGAAAACGATGCATTTTGTTTTCGCTCGTACAGATGAACGCGATAACATCTACCGCTGTACTTTGGACAAATCATAACCCATCTCTTGCTCTTTCTAAATCACTGAATTATTGTGGGAAAGCTGCCGATATTATACTGTTTTGGGCTGTTACAATTGCCCCAGTTGTAACGCTTGAGCGAAAGCGCTAAATTTGGCTAACTTCCACACCATCGAAAGTCCATTGGTACATGGAATTTGAAGTCGAAACTAAAATTGTCTTAAAGCACATCCTTTATATTTTGTTGTGTGAAAATTTCTACCGCGGCCCGACAAAAGTATCCCGTCGAGAAAAATAAACGTAAAGTGTATTTTGGCACTTTGGACATTCACGAAGCGAACAATGGCCTTCCCTGCTCTGAACATGACCTTCATTAAAACTAAAAATCAACAGAAAGGAAACCTTTTTCGCAATTGTAGGTGCATCAAAATGCTTTTTTACACAAAACATGACAAAACTGATGTCTATCTTGATAAAGAATAATATTCTGTCAACACTTGTAGTAAATAATAGACCCGTCTGAAGTGTAACAAATTATGTAATTCGAACGCTGTAACGCAAAGCACACGTACACGCGACTCAAACGGCTTTTTCTGTTCGGCTATTATTCCCGAGGTGAAAAGTAAACTGAATAATCCTAGTACAATAGTACATGTTCTCGTTTGCCTCCATTTTAAACAATATTATTGATTTAATATCGGGAATTATAATTTCTCAAGGCGAGCCGCCTGCCCACGGGGGGGTTAGAGCGAGGAGACGGCTGACACTTCAGACTACCAGCCTCCCCACACCCACCTTTTGATTTTATAATATAACAATTAGTTTGAGGAGAGATTTAACTATTTTTGTTGGTCTGTCCTGCAGGCTCTAATGGCTAGTGTTGACAAAAGAGCGTTCAGTTCTAGTTCGGGGTTTTGCATTTCATGCTGGTAGTCTCCAAACTGAACTACATATAAAGGAAGTTTCGACAGGCCCATTGGCCAATTCAGTAAAAAGTATGGGGAGTGAATACATGCCCGGTGCGGGGGTAGCCGGAGTGTAGGTTGACATTTTATTGTTCGAAAGGGGTGGGCGAGGGGTCAAATTTTTTTAAACATGCGGACCTCCAACGCCCCACCCCAACCCCCAGTTGTGCGTATGTGGTCGGTGCAGAAGATTCTTGTCCGTTAGTTATAATAGCTTCAGTCTAGACAGTCTCTCTGCGGCAATTCTTTCGCGTGGAGAAAATAAAGAGGTAAGGACAGTCAATTCCAGCAGTGCCCATTCCCCGCTCTCCCCGGGCCAATCCCCTGGCAAACCCACGGGCCGTTCAAATTCCCCACGGTCATCCCAAGAAAGAAGGCAAATGCAATACCTCTCAAGTTTAAAATTAATGGAAAGAGTCAAGTCGCAGAGAAATATAAATATATTTGTATTTTATAGCCAGTGAACAGACATTGAAAAACGGCCAAATATATATATTTAAAATATAGACTGAAAATTTCGCGCGCAATGATTGGTTAAAACCATGTTTTATCAGAGTATAAATCATAGAAAAGCGTGTTTTATCGTTTCGCGCGCGTAAATCTATATTTTAAAGCACATAAAGAAGCCAAAACCATGTATTATACTGTCATAAAACACTCCGGGAATTTGAGAACACTTGAGAAATATAGAAAACACTCGCCTGCGGCTCGTGTTTTCTAAATTTCTCTCGTGTTCTCAAATTCCCGTCGTGTTTTATGACAGTATAATACATGGTTTTGGCTTCTTTATTTGTTAAATATATAAAATACCCACAAGCTTTTCTAGCAATGGCTAGACTAGCCATTCTGAAGGAACTTCTTGCCAATAAAATCAGCCGTGATAGATGCCATGTTTAAACCATGTGGCTGTCAAACGCCCCACCCCGGCAGAGAAATCCGTAATTCAGCGGGCATGTGTAGGATCCGCGAATATTATCTAACTCCGATTCGAACCAGTGATCCGCAAATCTGTCCACCCACACTTCATTACAATTAGACCTGCAGCGCCAGTAAGGACAGTAAGTAAATGTCCGTCCGCGTTTGCGTTTTTTTCTAGCAGTGCCCATCTTCCCGGGCTATTTGCATATGTTGTAATCCCGAAGTGAGGGCATCAGTAGTTTTATCTCTGCCCGGGGCGGGCTAAATTTTTTTTTACGCCCACTTCAAGATGGCGGCCATTTACATTTTGTATTTTTTTGAGCGACTAAATATTGTTTCGGTTTATCAACAGTTTAGAATTTGAATTTAGCCAACGTTTTACTGTTTGGGGTTAACAAATGGTTTAAATTTTGATGTTAAGTAGCGATTTTATAATTCGTTCGTAGTAAACCGGTTAGTATTGGTCAGTTTTGACGAATGTTACGGGAGCACGTTATTGCCTTAAAAATTAGTGTTTCAGGCAGCTATAGCAAGTGGCTCGATTGTGTTGTGCTAGGGAATAAGGTTATTGTGGGTTAGAATCAACTCAATTCATGAACTGTGTTCCCTTTTTTGTGGAAAAAGTCTTAACGCCGCCATCTTGCCGCCATCATGAAGTGGGCGTAAAAAAAAAAATTGCCCGGGGCGGGGCGTTTGACAGCCACATGGCTTCGGTTTAAACATGGCATCGTTTGCTGATTTCAGTATTGGCAAGACGTTTCTTGCAGCATGGCTAGTCTAGCCATTGCTAGAAAACTGGATTGTGGATATTTTATATTCTCTGCGTCTTGACTCTTTGCATTAATTTTAAACTTGAGAGGTATGGCATTTGCCTTCTTTTTGGCATGACCGTTGGGAATTTGAACGGCCCGTGGGTTTGCCATACCGTAAATGATCTAATAAACGCCCGGGGCATCGATTAAATTTCAGGGGTCCTAGGGGAGGGGAGGGACGTTAAATAGATATGAGGCGTTTACTAGAGAGAGGCGTCTAGTATTTCACTTTAACTGTAACAACGTCAACAAAACAAATAAGACGCGTACTGTAGTTTTCTCGTGGAGTAAGATAGAAAACAGTGAGAGTTTCTGAGTAGGAGACTAATCTAATCTGCGCTAATGCAAAGCCTAGAGATGTCGTTCATAGTTCGATATCGATGTCTTCATCGTCATCTGGGTCAACCATCTTGGCATCGTTGGCCTCTTCGATGTCCGAGTCAGTAATGACCTGGAAAGGTCGATTCATTACTGGTGAGGTTGAACAAGATGCAATTCGCAAACCATTGTTAACCAAGCAAGCAAGAAACTAAATAAATTGCGTGATTTTACTCTATGGAGCGTTTCCTCGGTTTTTGAGGCGATTCTTGGGGGGGGGGGGGGGGGGGAAGTCTATTAGACACGGGGCGTTTATTAGAGTAGAGCGTCCAATACAAACTTTACACCTCAGGGGGGGCGGGGGGCATTTATTAGATACGAGGCGTTTATTTGAGAGTGGGCGTTTATTAGATCATTTACGGTATGCCAGGGGATTGGCCCGGGGAGAGCGGAGAATGGGCACTGCTGGAATTGACTGTCCTTACCTCTTTATTTTCTCCACGCGAAAGAACTGCCGCAGAGAGACTGTCTAGACTGAAGCTATTATAGCTAACGGACAAGAATCTTCTGCACCGACCACATACGCACAACTGGGGGCTGGGGTGGGGCGTTGGAGGTCCGCATGTTTAAAAAAATTTGACCCCTCGCCCACCCCTTTCGAACAATAAAATGCCAACCTTCACTCCGGCTACCCCCGCACCGGGCATGTATTCACTCCCCATACTTTTTACTGAATTGGCCAATGGGCCTGTCGAAACTTCCTTTATATGTAGTTCAGTTTGGAGACTACCAGCATGAAATGCAAAACCCCGAACTAGAACTGAACGCTCTTTTGTCAACACTAGCCATTAGAGCCTGCAGGACAGACCAACAAAAATAGTTAAATCTCTCCTCAAACTAATTGTTATATTATAAAATCAAAAGGTGGGTGTGGGGAGGCTGGAAAATCAATGTTGATTCCCAGGCTCCACACGGAAAGAGTCACGCAATGTTATTGTAACACTCGGATTACATCATGTCACAGCCTTTTCATTCGGAGTGGGAATAACTCCACTGCAGGTTAACCAATATTACGAAACAGAAGTAATGGAGTCACAATATTTTCACAAGGAATTACTAACAGACGGGTAAGATTGAAATTCTCATTGTTTTTTATCGTGTTTTTATAGAAATGTTCCAGGGAATGTTCAATGTCTCAGTTGGGTTTCATTCAAAAGCCGCGTTTATTTAAATTGCCACTCGTATGAAACCTTTGATAACACTGATTGTTTGTTTTTGCTAGAATCTAAACAATACTTAAAGCTACTTCTGGTGGAATATTACTCAAAAAATGTGCGCTTGTCTTCGGCCTCCATTGCAGTTGTCGCATAGCTGTAGTATGTTTACTGAAATCTGAATTAATGGCAGCGGCTCGCCTTGAGAAATTATAATTCCCGATATTAAATCAATAATATTGTTTAAAATGGAGGCAAACGAGAACATGTACTATTGTACTAGGATTATTCAGTTTACTTTTCACCTCGGGAATAATAGCCGAACAGAAAAAGCCGTTTGAGTCGCGTGTACGTGTGCTTTGCGTTACAGCGTCGAATTACATAATTTGTTACACTTCAGACGGGTCTATTATTTACTACAAGTGTTGACAGAATATTATTCTTTATCAAGATAGACATCAGTTTTGTCATGTTTTGTGTAAAAAAAGCATTTTGATGCACCTACAATTGCGAAAAAGGTTTCCTTTCTGTTGATTTTTAGTTTTTAATGAAGGTCATGTTCAGAGCAGGGAAGGCCATTGTTCGCTTCGTGAATGTCCAAAGTGCCAAAATACACTTTACGTTTATTTTTCTCGACGGGATACTTTTGTCGGGCCGCGGTAGAAATTTTCACACAACAAAATATAAAGGATGTGCTTTAAGACAATTTTAGTTTCGACTTCAAATTCCATGTACCAATGGACTTTCAATGGTGTGGAAGTTAGCCAAATTTAGCGCTTTCGCTCAAGCGTTACAACTGGGGCAATTGTAACAGCCCAAAACAGTATAATATCGGCAGCTTCCCACAATAATTCAGTGATTTAGAAAGAGCAAGAGATGGGTTATGATTTGCCCAAAGTACAGCGGTAGATGTTATCGCGTTCATCTGTACGAGCGAAAACAAAATGCATCATTTTCGCCTAATTTCGGAAGCGGCTGGAAGCCAAAATGGCGTTTTTCAAACTTTTCTCGATTTCGAAGAAACGAAAGCGCTCCTGAACCTTTGAATGGTATTTTCGAAAATAACTCACTATAGAGGTTATTTGGGCAAAATATGAAGAAATCCAAAATTTCACGACTGACGCAGCATTCGCGATAATTACAGAAATTGGCTCTTAGGAAGCTACAGAGAGAAGGTTTGCTTGTCAGCTACGCCAGCGTCACCAGAATAATAAATAAACTTCGAGAGACTGGCTCCGTTAAGAACCGTCCCCGGTCAGGAAGACCAACAAAGCTTTCTGAAGCAGCGAAAGCTTTCATCGAACAGCAAATGCAGAAGAACGGCATAATCGGCATAATGCTCACGTCGCTGTTGGCGAATTTGCTCGAAATTCTGCCGGCATATCTAGCTAACTAGTTATTTCTTAGCCCATTTAATGCTCAGACTTAACGTCTTATTTATTTATTTTTCTTTCAGATGAGGTTGTCCGGTCGTTTTCGATTCAATGCAGGAACAGTGTGGAAGTGGCGAAGATGTGGGATACTTGCAAAATAAGTATCGAGAAACGATGTCAAAACTTAACGAAAATAGGAAAAGATAGCCGTTTAACATAGTGATCTTTCTTTTAATGTTTGGATTAGGATTTTTTCTTTCTACGATCGTACAAAAACACTTCTCTAATTTGTAATCAAGCGAAAGACAAGACATCACGAGCGAGCGTAAGACACGATAAAACAATGTTTGTCGTTACTGTCCGAAGAGTCAAATTAAAACACTTCTCTAATTTGTAATCAAGCGACAGACTAGCCTGCGTCGCAGACGGACTTGACCGCCGGTAATGTCCGTCTGCGAATTAGTGTATGTTCTAGACCCCCAACGACGTAACGAATTACCGGAAGAGCCTTTCGAAATCCCCTTTATTCTGATTGGCTATGGTAAAAGGCGTGACAGGCCTGTTCGAAGTTCGTGAAATTTGCCGTTCTCTATTGAATTCGGTCTTCTGACCTACAATACTTTGCCCTTCAAGAGTGTTTCTAACGGGAAAGATATGTTGTATTATGAGGAGGATTTTGAAGTAGAATAGCTACAGAGCCATCGACTGTGTTCACTCTAGCAAATTTTAAGAGGTCACGTTTGGTCTCCTGTCGGGCAAACAGATATTTACAACGCGTTAGTTTAGACAACAAACACTCGGCAAACCGAACAATGTAGTTCCCATTTAAAGCCTGCTGAATAGTTTCTGGGTCTTCCAAGTCCGTGATAGCATGCAATCGCCAGTATACCCATATTGTTGAAATATATAAACTTGGTCCTCCATCAGCGATCGTAAAGGTGAAATCACAACAATAACACTCGATCATATATCAGCGACTGCGACAATCGGGAGACACTGAAAGATCAACGACTTTCCAAAACCTGTGGGTAAATTGATAAACACGTTTTTCCACTTGAAGAAAGATTTGATCGCTTCTCGTTGTTCTGGGAGTAGCTCCGTTAATTCAAACTGAGCTTTCTCTAACCGCTTCGAAAGCTGCACTCCATTATATCTTCAGTGATTTTTTTTAATACTGTACTATTTTTAGGCTCGCTTTCCGCTAGCTTCCGGTCCTAGCTCGCGTGAAATTCCCTTATCCAATCACAACCAAATCATAGCTAATTGAACAATAGCTTTATGTAAAGGCCAATCACAGACAAGTACTCAGATCCTGGTACGTCGTTGGGGGTCTAGAACAAGGATTTGTGCACTAATTCGCAGACGGAAATTACCGGAGGTCAAGTCCGTCTGCGACGCAAGCTAGCGACAGACAAGACATAACGAGCGAGCGTAAGACACGATAAAACAATGTTTGTCGTTTTTGTCCGAAGAGTCAAATTAAAACACTAGTGTAACACCGACATGCTGCGTTGCCGCGATCACTTCGAAAAGTAGAACTTGATTCTGTTTCGTCGAACGGGACAATTAATTTTAGGAGGTCGAGGGCGCGGGCGGGCGTTACACGTTAACGGCAAACGATGAAATATAATTCCTCTTCCTTTTGCGACCTGTTAAAACAGTTTGGAGCTGCACAAGAGGCCGCATTGTGGACTCGAAACATCGAACGAAGGCACACCAAACTGCAGTTTAAATCACACATAGCCTGAGATCAGGCTCCTGAAGAAAATTTGCGAAAATTTGCGAGCGAAGCGAGCCGAGTCGCTGCAGAACGAAAGCGACGGAGCCTGAAGACATTCCTTTGATGCCGCCGATCCGCCCTCCAGTAATTAGTCCTGTTATAAAATGTCAACAAGTCACCTGGAGTGTTTGGCGTGTTTCCCAAATTAACTTCCCACGGCAAAAATGATCGCTGCATTTCAAGTATTACCCATAAAACAAGCTTGAAAGTAAAAATTGCTAAAAGTAAGCGTATAAAGCGGTGGAGACGGCTTCGTCCACGAAATTTACCGTAATACGCGTATGCAAATATGTAATTTTAGCCAACGCTACGTCTGTTAAATGTTCAATTTTCAGCCGTAATTTTCTCTTCGCAAATGAAAGGACTCCAACGCAAAAGATCGCCGGCTAACCGGCTCCGTGTCCATTTTTTGGCAGTTTTTATCCTTCCATTTCGAACTTCAGCTTTTAGGCCTAACGGGACAACTCTTCGACTTGGCCTTTCATTATCGAAACAACGGCGACACAATTAGAACAGTAGATCGTTCTAATCTCCCGAGGAAAATTCTTGCCAAAACCAGTCGGGAGAGTCCCAAATACATCGCGCTCTTTTGCCACAGATTCTAGGCATATCTTTTGCTCTTCCTTGAGCCGAGGGATATCTGAAAGATCTAATGGCAAAGAATAAATTCCGTAACACTTGCTCAATTCTCCTGTATTCAACTTCAACAAACAACGCGTGACAACTTCTGTTGTCAACTTCTGTCACATCATTCACCGCGAATCTGTCAATATTAAGCAAAATGACCAATCAGATCATGATACCAGAATCTGGTATCATGTATCGGCGGCGTCAAAGGAATGTCTTCAGGCTCCGTCGCTTTCGTTCTCGCCCCAGGCAGCGACTCGGCTCGCTTCGCTCGCAAACTTTCTTCAGGAGCCTGATCTCAGGCTAAATCACACAGCGCTTCCCGCCAATTCAGGTTGGACTATTTGACGTCACGATTATGCGGCCAGGTTGCTGAGTAGGCTTCAAAATGGCGGCGGTCAAATCGAATTTTTCGATACTTTGAAGGCAAATTTCGCGAGGTTACGAGGGTCTTTCGAACTTCAAACTACGGTCAGTAATTAATCTTCATATATACTTTTTAATGGTAGTGAATTCAAGCTGGAATCGACAAGCCTCTTGGAAATACAAGGTAACAATACTGAATAGGCTAAGCTTAAACTTGTGGTGTAAACAGGCTGTCATTTTTTGGACGAATTTGTGTCGGTTTACCGATCTTTCCGTAAATTGTTTAGTGCTCTTTCATTCGCATTTGTTGTACATTTACAGGAATTTGCCATTAAATATTTCGTTCCAAACTTCGTGCATGCCCATATGTTATGAAAGAATTAATAGAGAGTAAATTCTCGCTATTTTTAAATTTATTCTTTCAACTGTTTAGCTCAAAATTGCACAAAACGGTTGTTTTTCGCTCAGGCGGGCACTATCGATCCGGGGATTTTTGCCCGACGGGCACTATTACCTGACAGTGTCTCTCCGCGGATGAAAACTATCACGTCACGTGTTCGATTTAAGCCAATCAGAATCAAAGAAAATTTAGTGGTGAACTATAACGATTGACAGGATTTTGCTGCGGCCTTTCTATTTCGCTCTTCTGTGACTTCTGGCTCTGTTCGGTCCATTATATAAATCCACACATTTGACACGCATACCCAGTCTTCTCTCATTTTGATAGAGCCTGGGGATTAAAATTTCGGATGAGGGTTTTAGGTCGAATTTATCGTTAACGTTAAATTCAGCTTACAGAATCTCAAGATCTGGTCCAAAATTAAATGTGTCACCCAGCAAATCTACAAATGGCGGACCTTCGATGTTATCTTCGTTGATTCAGGCTTCATTTCCAGACTACACCAGTTAGCGAATTAGATCTTTTAATTCACTTTATTTTCAGCCATCGGTCGCGGTCCACGGACGCACCTGTCGCACCCCTCGCCCTACGAGCCCGATTATTTTAGTGTGGTTAGCCAAAGCAAGAAATGTTGCCTTAGGGCTAGGGTTATCAAATGCAATACGCCAAAGAAAAAAATAACAAAACTAACAAAGTTGCTGCACTATCCTCAACGGCGACAACTCGGAGAACGTCGTCGTCGAAGTCTTGACCTACATTATCAATTGAGAGGTCTTGTGAGAGTTGACGAAAGCCATTGGTGTGGAAATGTTTATATCTAGTATACATGTCCGAAATTATAAAGGGATGATGTGGATTCATGACTGCTGGGTGTAGAGAAATATAACTCCGATGGTGAAAATTTCGGGGAATAGGCTATTCCTGCTTTTATTTTTATTAACAACCTCGATGTGAAAGGACGCACTCTACATCTGCAAATACTGATTTAAAAAGAATAAAAGTTGTGGAAATCAACTAAATATAAAATGTAACGTAATAAACAAATCTAGTCATGCACGTGGAAAACATGTAGCGGGTTTGCGTGACGAATTCAAATTCAAAGTTTGTGCTTGTTTCATGTAATTGTTCATGCATTATTACATTTACATGTATCTAAAACTATTATAGCAACAACCTGTAGTTTGTTTACAATTCACAGAAATCAAACAATAATGTCGTCACTTTCTATTCACATCTTATATTTTTCGCGTGACAACTTGTTATGTAAATAAACAGCCAGGAAATACTTGCAATTAAAAGACTAAAGACTAGTAACCAAGTACCCAGGTGCTCCCATCCCGCTTACTCGATTTGGCACGAAATGACTTCCTGAGATAGGAAGAGCCGGCACACAAACCCGTTCCCAGGCTTCCAGGTGAACGTGCTTACCCCTCTCCAGAGAGAGAAAGAGAATGTCTGGGAACAGTCCTGCTAGGAACGAGGCTGAAGGAATTACCCAGGTTTGTTTTCATGAAAAAGAAATGTGACCCTTTCAATCTTTCGGTTCCTATTAACAAATTTGTGTATGCATTCGCAATGTTTAACGCCTGAGAAAAATAATTAACTTTCACACGATATTTATTTCACACACGTAATTAAATAACTTCAGAAACTACGAATCTTGGCAAATATTGCCAAATAAAATTGTTTATTATATCTCTTATATAGTACGCGCGCTGTGATTGGTCAATTTTACGGGCCGTATTATACGGTACGGCCCGCGAAATTTGAGAGTGCTACTGATCATGACGCCATCTTTGCAAGTTACTTTCGATTAATTTCAAATTCTGCATAATAATGTCTCAAGAAGACGATTTTGAAACCTGCAATCCGGATGAAAGAGCTTTAGAGCGAAGCGAAGATGATCTTCCAAACTTCAAACGCGATTTATCAGTCGGGAACTTTTAGAAGCCGAAACCGTCCAAGATGTGCGAGCCGGCCGGACTCGATTCAGGAACTTGACAGTCTTATCTCTGCCGAAAAGTCTGCAAACTGACTGCGAAGAAGACGAATTCTGAATGGAAAAGGTTTGAAAAGGTCTGTTAAGAGCAGACGAATGGAACATTTAACGTGGAAAACGTAAGTCTTACCTGTTGATGTTTTTGACAAGTTTCTCGGCAAATTTTTCACCAAGTTATTATGCGACTTCTGCAGCGAACACTTCTCAGGACTACACAACAAAGCGCCACAAAATGGACGGCAGTATCTGAGAAGACTTTTGTCCCGTAGTTTCGTTACAATTTTATTGTTCTCTCGTCAGTATTTGTAATAAACACTCGTATTTTCACTCAGTTTGACGAACACGCTGTAAGTTGATTGCGGTGCTTTCTTCTCAATCGGTGAATCAAATTTATTGTCCTTGTCTGTTTAACGAACTTCAAGAAGTAGTTTAAAAGTAAACTCGAACTGTACCTAGTTTTCATGCTTTTACAGAAAATAACTAGGTAGAAATTTTTTGAAGACGTTTGAAGTTTGGATTCAAATCGTGTTTACAACTCGTCGAACTCGAACAATCGACTCGTCCTTTGCCTGTGATGCGTGTCAGTCAAATGAAACCCCTTTCCTCGCGGTTGACTTGAAATGTGTACCTTTTTCCAAAGGAAGAGATATAATAAATATCTTACTAACCTCGTCTTCTCGTTCCGTACTGTAAGTTACGGATCCTCGTTTTTTCCCCTTCGATTTATGGCCCAAGCGCGAAGCGCGCGGGCCATAAATCGAAGGGGAAAAAACTCGGTCCGTAACTTACCGTACGGACCTCGAACTCGGTGAGTAAGAGGTATTTACATTCAAATAACCGTCACACATACATATGTATATACAGTGGATTGGGCTGTCATTTCTCTCATCACAAGAAACTAATAACTAAATATTAAGTAAACTAACCTCAATTTCCAAAGTTTTATTGATTTCCATGAAGACTAATCCTTTTAAAACAGCAAAGCGTCTAGCCCAAATACAGTTGTAAACAAGTCCATCTTCCGTTCATCCGTATTCCTATTTCCCATCGTAATCATTCCATTGCGAGACTGCATCTTATGTTTTAGTATCGACTTGTTAATAATATTCACGGCATTTCCGAGAATCCACCTTACTGATTGAAATCGCGAGAGTCCCTAACCCATTCCGTTTACTCGGCTCATGGGCTACATGTATGCGCATTCTCTGAGTAAAAAATGCAGTAGCCATGAGCACGCGTCGCGGGCCTATTTTTATGGCTACTGCGCTTGCGCAAGTGGACATTATTGTCGTCGTCGCAGCATTCTTTGTAACATTCCTTCGTAAGACTTTTTTGTAACAATTCTTTGAATAAGTGAACATGATATGGCATTGTTCGATTGTTTCGCTTCATTGACAGTGGTGTCAAGTGCAATGCTTAAAAAGAAGATTGGCATATTTAGTGAGCTATATGGAGAGAAATTGCGTACACGTTTGTTTTTAAATGTTTTTATTTACGTAGGTGTATTTCTTTGACAACTGCACGAACAGGATCGCGTTTGGTTGAACCACATTGTTGAAGCTTTTTTGAGAAACCGCTGGTCTTTTAGAGTCCTTCGCACAATTCATTTGTTTGAGTTGTACTATCGTTATTGAAGTTTCCTGAAATAAAGATAATAAATATTATAAGTTGCTGAAAAGGGAATATAAAATTAAGATATTTACTAAGAAGGACGGATAATTTTTTTTTCTAGTTAGTAATGTTTATGTGGGAGCTGTATTTGCTTGGCTAGGCTTCAAGGTGAAGCCGCAGAGTTTTTGAAAATCATTCCGGCACAGCTTCAATTGTTTAAAGGATGATGAAACAGTATAAAACGAGCAATTGATAACTGAAGAGATAAATGAAATTTCTACAGGTAAAACTTGATATTCGTTAAGCCTTGGGTTGCGATAGACTCATTTAGTCACACGCGCGAGGGGTGAAGTCAGAGAAGAAAGTATTGCTGAGGGACCAAATAATTTTGTTATGCTAGCGTGAATTTACAACTCTTTGAAAATCTTCCAGAGCTTCAGTTGTTGAAAGGCTGATGTGCAATTTATTTTTAGATTCTGTTATGTCAGCGCGAATGCTGCTGTGTAAACAAAGATATTACATGTTTAATTAATATCGTTTTAAAAACTGTATGACGACAATCAGAAGAGTATGATGTTATGTCAGCATGAATGCTGCGAATGCTCTTGTGACAAAGATCAAAGCCGCGTACTGGATTGCAGAAAAAAATTAATTCACCGCGCTTTCGGGAGTCTGGCGTTGGACATCGTGACAAAATGATATTTTCAAAACGAGGAATGATTTTAATATGAAAATATCTTCTAAAATTATAGACGAACTTATCTGCTTGGTTTGTGAGAAATATCGAGACCAATTAAATCTTGGTATGTAGACGAAAGATAAGATCATCTCATTTGAGCACAGTTTCCGTTGTTTTAAGAAAACAGTGGGTGATTGTATTCAAATTAGCTTGTGTTTCAAGTCTTGTCAGTTGTACTGATCAAAATGACATAAAGGTAGATAAACTGAACAGAGTTTGTTGTCCGCAACTGAGAAGTCGGCGAGCTAGTTTACGAGAGCAGTGTTGCTAAAGGTGACCTGAGAAATTTGTTACGTTAAACGTGAATCGTGTAGTGTACTGTAATTACCCTCTCCAGTTAGCTATGATATGAGCAGAGTCACGTCACGCGCGAGGAGCGAAGCCCGGTGTGTGTGTGTGTGTGTGTGTGTGGGGGGGGGGGGGGGTGGGGGGGGGGGGGGGGGGGGGGGGGGGGGGGGGGGGGCGGTACTCCCAAAACATTTGGGTAGGGGTGTGCCGCTGGGCTATAAAACCCCTTACCCTGCACCAGACTACAAAACGCTAATTTTGCGACCCTGTTCCACACTAAATGTTAAAAAAGATACCCAGTTCCAGACGATTTTTTTCTAACCAAAAAGGCTAAACTAGTAAGCAGCAGTTGTAAAGCTTCTTTCCTACGCGTTTCGATTCGTCTGCCTAACATAATCCAGAGTAACAATTAACGATACTTGTGCCAACTTCTAGGAAACTGATACCCTGTTCCAGACCAAAAATTGTTGTTTGTTATACCCTGTTCCAGACCAAACTGCTTAAAAACCATACCCTGTCCAGCGGCACGTTCCTATATAGCGTATATAGGAACCCTTCCCCCCCCCCCCCCCTCTCCGGAGCGAAGCCGCGAGAAGAAGCGACCAGCATGGCTGCGTAGCTGGCGATTTTGTTGGCGCGCGATGGCAAAATACGCGCGTGCCGAAGCCATGAACGAAAACGAGGGCAAGCCACGCGCGTGACCGCCGAACTGCCAGCTACGCAGGCTGAAATGTCTGTTTGGAGGACTTGGAGACGATTGACTTGAAGCATTTACAGTTGTTATAGTACCCTGGGTGAAAAGGTTTTTTTCCTCTGCTCAAACTGAGCGGTGAGTCACGACGGCAAACTGGCCGGAGTAAAACAAAATCGCTTTTTTTTGCTGTCCTTTATCTTCGTCAAGGAAAAAATATCCTCAGACGCCCTGTTGTAGTGGTGTACCAAGTCTACACATAAAGTTCGATCTACGTAGTAGTTTTAGTTAGCATTTCTGTGAAATGTAATTACCTTTTCCAGCCCGCTTTGAATTGAGGTTGATCGTTCACAGCTTCAGTTCAGTTGAAAGACTGTTGATGCAACTGTACTTATGAGTGATTCAAACAGAATCACTACATGGTGGAGTCACTTGTCGAGCGTTTTGCTGTGTGCATGTGTCGAGGAAAGATAAGACGGAAAAATACAGATACATGTTGATCTTGGGTTGAAAACAACAGTGACGTTAGACTATGTGTTGACATAAGATAACAGAATTGCGGTTTCTTTGTAAAGGATGTAAGTCATTAAGTTGCGTCTTTATTGATAAGAAGATAAAATTTAAGTTGTACCAGTCCAAATGGCTGTTCTGTGGGCTTCTGTGGCTTATTTGCTGCCGTTTGGGGGAGTCTGGGACGGCCGGGCAAGTTCTAATTTGTATAAGTGTATAGTTGGGGAAAATCGAGATTTTCTTTTACCACAATGCATCTTTTTGCGTGACATTATAGCAGGAAGCAAGATGAGAACTGTTCTTTGATGGATTCTTGTGTGATAATTCGTCGTCTATTTATAATATATCAATAATTTTGCGGCGTGTAATTGGTCGGGTTATTACACAATTACAGAGATAAAGGCAAATAACTTTGACAGTTTGGCAGGGTTTTTTTTCGGTTTCTCAGGTTTCTTACTTTCGTGAAGTCAAATCCCTTCGTTTTGACTGTGATTGAAACGCCTCCGTATTAAGCAACGTCTAATGACTGCAATAAAAGGCCAAGGAAGTGAAACTTTTGTGCTACGCCTGTCACGCAGGCTACTTTTGTGTGAGCACAGTGAGCAGAGAACGTTTTATAGGTCTACAAGGGTCAAACACCGGAAGACAGTTGTCAAACATGTGGAGTCACTTGTAGAGCGTAGGTTGAAACAACAGACTCATTTGCTGTGTGTGCATGTGTTGAGGAAAGATAAGACGGAACAAAAACAACAGTGACGTTAGACTATGTGTTGACATAAGATACCAGAATAGCGGTTTCTTTGATAATAAGATAAAATTTAAGTTGTACTAGTACAAATGGCTGTTCTGTGACTTATTTGCTGCCATGTGAGGTAGTCAACGACCGAACAAGTTCTAATCTGTATAAGTATATAATGCGGGGGGAAAATCGAGTTTTTTACCACAATGCACCTTTTTGCGTGACATTATAGTAGGAAGCAAGATGAGAACTGTTCTTTGATGGATTCTTGTGTAATAATTCGTCGTCTATTTATAATATGTCAATAATTTCGCGGCGTGTAATTGGTCGGGTTATTACACAATTACAGAGATAAAGGCAAATAACTTTGACAGTTTGCAGGGTTTTTTTGGCAGGTTTTTTTCAGTTTCTCAGGTTTTTCACTTTCGTGAAGTCAAATCCCTTTGTTTTGACTGTGATTAAAACGCCTCGTATGTACAGTGGAACCCGGATAAGACGGACACGAAAAATTGTCCGTATTAAGCAACGTCTAATGACTGCAGTAAAAGACCAAGGAAGTGAAACTTTTGTGTTACGCCTGCCACGCAGCACAGTGAGCAGACAGTTGTCAAACATGTCATGTCAATTGAAAATATACAGTGCACAGATAAGCGAGGTTAACTTTGTATGGGAGCGGAAAAGTGACCGATGTAATGTAAGATAAAATATATGAGCTTTTCGTCGGGACAAACAAAACTGTCCGTAATAAGTGCGAAAGGGGAGGGGATAGCCTGCGTGCAGACGTCTCCTTTTCCTTGCGCGTACTAACTTTCGAGTGCCTCCCGAGTTTGTAGGGGGGTCCTGCCGGGAAAATTTTGATACAGTCGAACCTCTACTAACGGCCACCTCTCCACAACGGCCACATCTCACAACGGCCACTTTCTTTTGTCCCGGCGGACAGTCCAATACATTCACTCTTGTTTTAACCTCTCTACAACGGCCACCTCTCAACAACGGCAACGGCCACTAAAGCGCGTCCCAGCTTCCAACCTCGCCACAACGGCCACTTAATCAACGACTGACGAACGGTATATACAAAACCCTATCTTTTTTGGCGTACAGTAATAAAAGGTCACGCAACCTCATCTGTACCACGCATCGTCGGGCAAACACAGTATCTTATATTGCGGCACGTGTTTAGCCACTGATGGAAGAGTCACACAGTACTAGAAAGTACAAGGCCCCCATTTTTTTCTATTTTCCATTTTTTTTACGCTTTTACAGTACTGTATTTTTATTTCAGTCGTAAATCGAGTACAGCTGATAAGGCTCTGTGTTTAAATTGCATTGCGAATTGAAAACAAAACATGCCTTGTGGCACAGTAATCACATTAAAATAGAACCTCGCAGCCACTCACTCAAGCAAACAACCCTTGACAACTTAATTTCACGAAAGAGAAAGTAAACGATGTACAAACTGATGTACTCACTGTACCTTACTAGCTTTGTTTTGTTAACATTCCTGTTCTGAACATTTGGTTTCTGTTTTATTGATACATTTTGATTGTGTTACGTATTCATATGCTATAATAAGCATTTTTTTTAAATAAAAATGTTGTCCCCCCCAAAAAACCAAATGGTGTCATATTCACCCTTACCTCCCCATAACGGCCACCTCTCTACAACGGCCACTTACCTCTGTCCCCAAGGTGGCCGTTGTGGAGAGGTTCGACTGTATTTCGCATTTCGTGCGTTTTGATATGAAACCAGGCAGCAAAAAGCGAACGTATAAACATAAAAATTTCTTGCACTTTTTAAATTCAAAATGGATTATTGACAAACAAGAAACTTTATGTGACATGTAATTTACAATTTACGGACAAATGTATCTATCGATTGACAGGATTTTGCTGCGGCCTCTATTTCGCTCTTCTGTGACCTCTGGCTCTGTTCGGTCCATTTATCCAATATTGACACACATGCTGAGCCCTTTTGCAGTTCATTATTGGGGTACCCAGTCTTCTCTCATTTTGATAGAGCCTGGGGATTAAAATTTCGTATGAGGGTTTTTAGGTCGAATTTATCGTTAACGTTAAATTCAGCTTATAGAATCTCAAGATCTGGTCCAAAATTTAATATGTCACCCAGCAAATCTACAAATGGCGGACCTTCGATGTTATCTTCGTTGATTCAGGCTTCATTTCGCAGACTACACCAGTTGGCAAATTAGAGCTTTTAATTCACTTTATTTTCAGCCATCGGTCCACGGACGCACCTGTCGCACCCCTCGCCCTACGGCCTGATTATTTTAGTGTGGTTAAGCAAAGCAAGAGATGTTGCTTTAGGGCTAGGGTTATCAAATGCAATACACCAAAGAAAAAAATAACAAAACCAACAAAGTTGCTGCACTATCCTCAACGGCGACAACTCGGAGAACCTATATTATCAATTGAGAGGTTTGGTGAGAGTTAACGAAAGCCATTGGTGTGAAAATGTTTATATCTAGTATGTCTAGTATACATGTTATAAAGGGATGATGTGGATCATGACTGCTGGGTAGGGCCTATTTTTAGACTTTGTGACAGCTAGACATTCTTAGCTTAAATATAGACTTTCTCAAGACATTCCTTCGTGAACAGTTTGCGTTAGTACAAAAGTCTTTAAAATGTCTAGAAAAGGTCTAACTGTCTTTAAATTGTCTAGCACGACAAGCACGTAAGACAAATACTAGACTTTTCAACCAACAAATATTCAAATTCAAGCAACGAAATAAAAAATTTAATGCTAACACAACAACCCTTTATTAATTTGTTTTACTACAAATACAGGCCAAAGTTTCAGTAAATCAAAATTGCAACATTGATTATAGCTAGTCACGGGTAGCGTGTTGCGGTATAATCGACTGAATCGTAAAACAAGAACATTATTTATACATGCAAGTGAATGAATCTTCAATAACCGAGATAGAAAGTTTCAAAGAGAAATACAAACTTTCTACGTAGAACATGATTATAATGATGCGATTTTCCGTGTTCCGATCGGGGTCTTCACTCGTAACAGTGACTCCTATTCAATTGATATACAAATACTGTAAGGTGCTCACCTCGGTCGATCCTAGGCTTGTTCCATTTCAAAGTGCTGTTAAAATCACTTCATTTTACAACTGCTAGCTTGAAGAACATTTAACATTTGAAGACAAACACGGCGCCGCTATGCATTCCACAGACCGAAATTATCAACTCGGCTAATTACATTGTTTACGTAAAGAATCGTTTCCAGCAGAGCCGAAGGAGTTGATCTTTTCCCATACTCACACATGAAGAAACATTGAGAGCTACTGAGATATTCCCGCTTTGAAAGAAACGGTTGAGCTTATTGTTCAAGCGGTCATCAACGGGCTGAAAAACTGAACACGTTTTTTCAAAGTTGACCAATTAAATTAAATGTATCGTGTGTCTCAAGGATCAAATTCCAGCATGACTGTGTTGTCACGAAATGGCACTTTATTGGTCTCTTTGAAAGAACATATTCATGGTATCGACACGTTCGCACAACAAAACGGTTTAATTTTCTCTGAGTGGAAAATAACAAAACTAAAAGCCAGAGGAGATCTTTTCGGTGCTGGCCACTGCAATAAATTTTTAAAGCGTGAAGCGGCAGACTTTGTAGCGCAATTTGCAGGGTTTGGTTTTGGAGTTTCCACCGCCCAAAATGGACTACGGTAATGGCCATTTACGAAAGAAGGAAAAACCGGAGTTGAATCAAAATATTAC
This sequence comes from Desmophyllum pertusum, assembly GCA_029204205.1. Classification (NCBI taxonomy): domain Eukaryota; kingdom Metazoa; phylum Cnidaria; class Anthozoa; order Scleractinia; family Caryophylliidae; genus Desmophyllum; species Desmophyllum pertusum. The sequence goes on from MU826374.1 coordinate 858,364, forward strand.
TAAGGCTGCTGATATAATAATGAACCAAGAAACTAGCTGAAAAAGCAATGACCGGTAAGTTCGCACTACAAGCGCTAAATATACTCGTCTGATTTATGAATTAAAATTTATGGAATACTATAAAACTTATCCCTTGGATTTTTTATTTCAATAAACGCAGATCTTTTATTTCAATGCTGATATGATTTTATAGCCCCCGAAAGAAGAAGAAGCCGGCCCAAATATAAGTTTAACTACGTATTTAACTAACAATTATCGCACTGGACACGCACGTCTGATAATCATCTTGCGTTTGCATTTTTGTAACATTAGACTGCGTTTGGTGAAAAGATCTATATTATGCCTTTATAGCTAGACAAACCTTCAAGACATTTTCTAGACATTCATCGATCGTCATTCATATCTGAGAAACTCTAAATCTGATCAATCGCTTCGATGGAATTGTCTAGTGAAAATATCTAGGCAAGGTCTTATCTAGACAAACTTCAAGACATTCTCAAGACAAACAAGCCATCCGAACGCCGAAATGTCTTTCAAGACTTTTGCAAGACTCTCTAGACATTTATTTTGCCTGAAAAATGCAAGAATATGCTTAGCTTTGGCGCGCGCTAGCCGAGAATGGTTGCATTAATTTATCAAAAAATTAAAAAAAAAGCCATTTGAAGAACTTGACCAATATTTTCCCAACACGGACCTCACGCTAGTTCAATAACATCAATATATTTGTCACTTTAATTATATCTTTGTAATATCGACTAGAGCCTTATTTGTATGAATTTTTATTTCCTCTCTTTGTAACTGCACTGTGGTAGTGGCCAACTCGAAAGCTTTGCTCCTTTGGCCACTACACACTTTAATTGATCAACAATTTTTTTAAAAAAGCCATCATAATAAAAACTTTATTGAACTAGTATATATAGCTTGTTCGGTCCGTATTGGGAAATATTGGTCTCGTTCTTTTTTTGCAAGTTTATGGACCTCGCCTTCGGCTCGGCCCATAAACTTTCAAAAAAAGAACTTGACCAATATTTTCCCAATACGGACCTCACAGTAGTTCAATAACATCTATATATTTGTCACTTTAATTATATCTCTGTAATATCGACTAAAGCCTTATTTGTATGAATTTTATTTCCTCTCTTTGTAACTGCACTGTGGTAGTGGCCAACTCGAAAGCTTTGTTCCTTTGGCCACTACACACTTTAATTCATCAACAAATTTTTTAAAAAAGCCATCATAATAAAAACTTTATTGAACTAGTATATATAGCTTGTTCGGTCCGTATTGGGAAATATTGGTCTCGTTCTTTTTTTGCAAGTTTATGGACCTCGCCTTCGGCTCGGCCCATAAACTTGCAAAAAAAGAACTTGACCAATATTTTCCCAATACGGACCTCACGGTAGTTCAATAACATCTATATATCTGTCACTTTAATTATATCTTTGTAATATCGACTAAAGCCTTATTTGTATGAATTTTATTTCCTCTCTTTGTAACTGCACTGTGGTAGTGGCCAACTCGAAAGCTTTGCTTCTTTGCCACTACACACTTCCCCCTTAAAAAAATGTTATTTCATACTTGCTCTGTCCTTTTTCTTTTTTTTCCCCTCTTCTTATGATAGTTAATAATTTATTGTAATCGAAATAAGTGTGAATAAAAATGAACTGAACTGAACTCTACACTCATAGTTTACGACACCGTCTGAAACGCTTCTAAAAACTGATAAAGTCATGCATATGTTCTCTTGGTCCAACTGATTGAACAACACTGCTGCTGAGAAAAAGTCTTTCCACGATCAAGAAGTCGGCCAGGGCTACATCCCTCGCGCGCCATGTTTCAACTATGCGACCAGGCCTAACGTTACCACGTGATTTAATCGAATAAAAATATATTTTATCGAATGAAAATATATTTTTATCGAATGAAAATATATTTTTATGGAATGAAAATATATTTTATCGAATGGAAATATATTTTTATCGAATTTTGCTACATTTCGGCAACCATAGCTCCCGCGCCTAGCCGCCATCTTGAAAGCGGAGTAGACCCTGGGAACGAGGTCGCGAGTCGGTCGCGAGAGCATCTGTTTCTGTGATATTTTTTGCAAATTTAATTTTTTTACTGTGTTAGCTTATACATTTGGCCTTTTTTTCAGGGCCCTCCGGCTAAATTATATTGAAAATGAAACGATAAGTCCACCTCCGCTTTTTGTGTACCGGAAAAATCATCATGAACCTAATTAATTTAAGTTCAGTTGATTCTTGTTGATTACGCTCATTAGTTTTATCTTTTTTCATTTTAAAAGAAGACCCTAATTAACCTTATTCATAAATGGCGGCCGATTGATTATTCTTTTATATTCATGCTAATCAGCCTACCTAACCTCGTTAGCATGTGCAAAATTCAAAATAATTTTTACTCTAAAAGGAGGCTAGGTAGGCTGATTAGCATGAATATAAAATAATAATTAATTGGCCGCCATTTATGAATACGGTCTATGTTCCGTATCAGCGCTGTGTGCTTTTCAGGAACTATTCGAATGTACGCATGACTCATGAATTCTTGGAAACCGGAATGAAGCAGAGTTGTAAACATCCATTATATTCTTATGTAAATGCCATGGCGGTGACGTTAATAACCTTTTTCTTTCTTCCTGTACCGCCCACATCTTTTATATTAGCCCGATAGATGGAGGTTAAATAGGTGAGCTGTCATCAGGAGAATAGTAGATGTGTTTCGCTTGAATTGACAAGCTTCCTCTACGAGCTAGAAAGCCACCACCAAGCTGCATGAAGCAATGGTTCTTCATGTGATTACTCTTCGGGTAATCCTCATTGTAGTTGTAGCTGTGGAATGGAGAGTAACAGCTGACAGGCTACAACGAAACCAGGTGAGTAAGCTTAAATATGCACATGTAAAACTACATGTGAGTTGATACATTAAACTCACTGTAATGTGCTTTTACCAATTTACGGCTGAGCATGATTTCGTAATTTGCCATCCAGTTGTCATATAAGGTTAATGCTGTGTAAGGTTTGTGGTTTTGTGTTTTTCTATTTCTATTCGCGAACAAAAAAGTGAATTGAAATATTAGCGGCATGGGCTGAACTTACGTGCGTCACTGACAAAACATCAAATCATCTTTAAGAACGGTGGTCAGGGAAAACCACGCAAAATCGGGATTTTGTGGCAGAAGTTGAAAAATCGATTTCCTTCATTTTTTGCTCATAAATACCCATTAGGTAGGAAAGATACCTGATGTAGTTTGTTTCCGCCAGAAGCCGTTTTCTTTTAAGAAAAATAAGAAAATCGGTTTTCGTTTTCCGACACTCAAAATGCCTCAAAGTTGAACCCTGAAATTCGCTACTATAAACTATCCTCGCGTTCGAAAACCAAACCATACAGAGAGCTTTGGACACTTTCTAACGACAGAAAAACTATATTTCATCCACTGGATGACAATTTTTATGGCTGTAGCAAAATGTACCATAATGAAACAATTCAAAAATAAGGGAGAGGTATTCACGATAACAGAAACTCTTATTAGGTAGACATTTTCTATGGCATAATTCATCATGTGGTATAACTCCAAATTTTCTCAATCTTCGCTTAATCGCACATTTAAACATTAATCTAAAACATACCTGAGAATTGGCTTGGGTTCTTTAAGGCATTCTCTTGGAGACAGTATATAAGTCAGCCAATATTTCGATGTACCACCAAATTAACGTATTGACGGGTCCACATTCTTTCGTTCCGAAACAAAGCGAAGCAGCTATTTAAAGCCAAATATTGTCTTGTTTCTCCTTTCTTGGTGATTGTCTTTTATAATAGTCCTTTTCTCGCCAAAAAAACTGAAAGCCAGGAGTCCACAGAATCGATTTTTGTAGCTTCTCCGAAACGCATAACTCTCGCTTTGATATAGTTCGTGATTAACGTGACATCCAAATATGCAAATGTAAGGCCCCATCCACACTATGCGGGATAAATTTGAAAACGCAACTTTTACTTTGAAAACGCAACAAAGTTTTCCGTCCACACTGGAAAACGGATAAATGTTTTCCGTCCACACTACAACGATCACCGGCGGCAGAAACGCTTCAATGCACTCTTGAGCATGCGCATGATAAGTGGCCTAATTGAGCCCTCGATAAATTTGGCTTCCGCGGACGCTTCCCGCTTCTTCTTCCCGCCATCTTTGAACGGACTGGAAGTATTAAAAAATAACAGCTCCGAAAATGTCGAAATCCGGCCTAAAGAAGAAGAAATCTGACAAAACAACAAAAGTGACTACTTTTCGTGGTCTGATGACGAGGTGGAATTATTGTTGAACTTAGCAATTGAGTTCAAAGCTTCAAAATCGATGGAAAATATCGACTGGGAATCTTGCCAAAATAAATATCAAGAAATCCTAGAAAAATACAAAGAGCAGTACCCATCAGCCGAAGAAGCTAAAGTATTAAAGAGCACGATGTTCAACACTAAACAAGCACTCAATGACAATATTAACGAAAGCAACATGGCAATCACCATGTCGGCCGCCATTTTGGATTTATGTTCGAGGAAGACTCGGGCAGAGAAATCACATGATTATCGTGACGTCAGCGTTTTCTAAAAGTTCCGTTTCAAAATGTTTTCCGTCCACACTAAAACGCAAAGCCGGCGTTTTCAAATTTATCCACTTTGAAGAGCATTTTCGAAAAGTTCCGTTTTCGGTGGACAATTTATCCGGATTAGTGTGGACGGTAGGCCTAACCGTAACGATAAAGTTGCGTTTTCAAATTTGTCCGGCGTAGTGTGGACGGAGCCTAAGTAGATTGAGTCTGCGCAGTCGACTTCTTTAGTCACGGAGTCTGGGTAACGCAATATAATTCTTTCTAGATAATTTGCATATTTCACTGACAGCAATTCAGTTCGGAGAGGCTACAAAAATCGATTCTGTGGACTCCTGGCTCTCAGTTTTTTCGGCGAGAAAAGGACTATTATAAAAGACAATCCCCAAGAAAGGAGAAACAAGACAATATTTGGCTTTAAATAGCTGCTTCGCTTTGTTTCGGAACGAAAGAATGTGGATCCGTCAATACGTTAATTTGGTGGTACATCGAAATATTGGCTGACTTATATACTGTCTCCAAGAGAATGCCTTAAAGAACCCAAGCCAATTCTCAGGTATGTTTTAGATTAATGTTTAAATGTGCGATTAAGTGAGGATTGAGAAAATTTGGAGTTATACCACATGATGAATTATGCCATAGAAAATGTCTACCTAATAAGAGTTTCTGTTATCGTGAATACCTCTCCCTTATTTTTGAATTGTTTCATTATGGTACATTTTGCTACAGCCATAAAAATTGTCATCCAGTGGATGAAAAATAGTTTTTCTGTCGTTAGAAAGTGTCCAAAGCTCTCTGTATGGTTTGGTTTTCGAACGCGAGGATAGTTTATAGTAGCGAATTTTAGGGTTCAACTTTGAGCATTTTGAGTGTCGGAAAACGAAAACCGATTTTCTTATTTTTCTTAAAAGAAAACGGCTTCTGGCGGAAACAAACTACATCAGGTATCTTTCCTACCTAATGGGTATTTATGAGAAAAAAATGAAGGAAATCGATTTTTTAACTTCTGCCACTTAATGCTTCATTTTCCCTGACCTCGCGTCTTAAAATGGTAAGCTTAAACTTACTCTTGTCGAAACTTGTTAGTTTTCTACGCTGTGAGATGCTTCAATTCGAATTACGAGTACAAACTGTTTTATTTGTTGTGCAAACTGTTTTTACTGCAAATGAAACGTATCAGTACAGCTACAAAGCTGATATCGATCGAGTTCTGCTCAGTAAATACGCCTTGATGACTCATCATGTAAGAATCGAAGAGAAAGTTTATTAATTAAACTTTAACTTCACTTTTTGAGTCTTAACAGGTTGAATGCTCTATAAATTGCACATTGTTATATATTGATTTGCTACAAATTAAAACACGTTGCCTTCGTTTTCATCTGCTCTAATAAACTGGCTGTATATATTGAAGAGTAATATAGATGACAACAAGCACTGGATGCTTGACTGACTGGACCACCCAGGTCTTAAAAAGTACAACTTAATTGCTCTAGCCTAACTGGCCCTGAAAATCTTAAAGTTTAGTTTTATTCCTTTGCTGAAATATGTCAAAAGCACTATCATTTTTTTTATATTGAAGTTGTGATGCCACAACTACTAATAAAACTGACCATGTAATCCTAAAACATAGCGATTGCTGCGCTGCGCTGACTTGAGTAAGTGTGGATGTCAACCAAACTCGTTCCCAGAGTCCTCGTTTAAACCCTTATCCAGCAGCAGGAATGGACAATTGTTGCCTGTTCCTACCACTGGATAAGGGTAACAAGGACTCTGGGAATGAGACTGGATGTCAACTGAAAGGCCATAATAAAATGAACTCAGTTGGAGAGCTTTTGAGACATTTTTTGAACCAAAGGCTTCTTTGAGCTACTTGTGAATTATATTGATGACAAGATAGCATAAACTAGAAATTTCTAATAAGTCAAGTGCTGCGGGTGGAAATTGATAAATAAGTCAAAACAAGAATCATGAACATACAACCAGGGTTCGAAATTAACGGTTGTCCGGACAACCAAAACGTATGCTGGGGCAACCCGATCTGCCAGCCCACTGGCACTAATCCCTGTAATACCGTAAACTGCTGCTTATAAGCCCTGGGCTTATACAACTTCGTAAGGGGTTTTGGATGGGCTTATAAACGGGGGGCTTAAAAGCGGAATAAAAAAACGTTTCAAAATAAGCTACAGCAGTGTTGATCGAAATACGTTAAGTTGAAGCCTGTTGAAGAAATGCTATGCATGCCGGGTTGTAAAACTGTTGTACACTTACAGTAATACTACAATAAAACATTGAACAGTTACGGTACTTTAATGGTTATGGTATTTGACAAGATAGTAATATAAAAAAGATAGATAATAATAAGGTAGTAATAAACTTATTGTTCCGCAATTCCTAATTTTCTGTTTGAAGTAGTACAGTATTCTGTGAGAGTGCTTTTAAAATATTAAGGAAACAAGGAAAACTAGAGGGGCGCTTATAACCGGGGGGGCTTATAATCGGATGTATTTTTTTGTTTACAGGTAGATGGGCCTATAACCGGGGGGGGCTTATAAGCGGGGGGCTTATAAGCAGCAGTTTACGGTATCACAGGTTTCTGTCTTTGAAGAGTATAAGAAAACATAAAAGGTAGTATAGACAGTAAAATTAAACCCATGGAAAAAGTTAAATATAGTAGCTATTAAACTTTTCAATCCTAAATTCTTCGTTCGCGATTTCCTCCACCGTTTTCAGTCAATGCGAGCCTGTAATACTTTTAACCGTGGTAAGCGGTATCACCAAATAAGATCCATGATGCATTGCAGTACTATTCGTTCACCATGTAGCCACAATTTTGTTTGCTCATTGGCGAGCAAGGCCAATTTATTTGTTTATTTGTTTTACTTATTATGAGCCTTTTACGGTATACTTTAATTGGGAGAAACGCATGTGAAACAGAGAACCTCTCTGACAATCACGTAGGATAGTTCACCTGGAATGGCAGTCACAGTCTCTGATTCAAGTTTAAAGAAATGATTTTGTGCATTTCAAGAGCAGAGAGCAGTGAGCACCTACACTTATATGTATACTGTATAGTTTAGATTTCTATTTAGATTTGAATAATATATAGTTTATTGAAATTTCAATCCAACAAATAAAACAAAAAATTTGCTTGTACAGGGTCAAGGGGCTGGGCAACCAAACCAAGTCCTGTGGCTGCCCCAGGGACAACTAGACACAAAAATAAATTTTGAACCCTGACAACTGCCTGATACCTCACATCAAGTGGCTGCAAACCTATACTGCGCTAATTTGTTGACTAAATTACTCCATGCTGATGTATTGTTGTTTACATAATTTTTGTGAATACATGCCACCAGCTTCAAAGTGATGTTATAATTTATTGGTCTTAAAATCTGAATACACAAACACTCTGATGCAGAGTGTGTTCCAAAATTCTTTTATCCGTAGTCCAGTCCAGTTCCCAAAAAATCAGGATGGCTCCGTAGTTTTAAGCAAAGATTCGCTATTGTTGAAAAGTTCCAACTAAACTTGTCCGTGATTCAGTCTGATTTTGACTCCATGTAATCCAATGTGTTTACACATTTTTGTGAGGTTAATGCGATTTTTCGCCATAAATTTCAGTTTCTTTCTCTTCAAGACCTAAGTCAATTCCAATAATCCTGTCTTAGCACAGGTCACCAAAGCGTATTATGAGAGTTTGTATGGAGCTGAAATTCGATCAAAAATAATTTTCACTTTTCCTTCGAAAAGTTGTAAATAATGTGAATTAAAGTGTTAAAACCTCACCTGTTTATTTTTTATCGCTTCCGGAGGTCGTTTTGGGCGAATTTCGACCTACGGTCGAATCTGCCACTGTAGTGTACTATGACTGAGAAGGACAAGGTCGGAAACGAATTTGAGCATTTCGCCAACCGTTTTTCGAGGTTCGGTTCGAAATACTCGCTAAAAATATATTTCTTCCCCAGCCGGCGCTTTCAAATCATACTAAATCTCAAGAAGGATGATGTACGTACCTTTCTGCGTGATTCAATCCTCAATAGCCGACGTCCGATCTCTCCCCTGGGTTGAATTGTAAAGCGCATTTGGATATACTATATAGAAAATGCGCTATATAAATGTCATTACCATTACCAATAGACCGATCTCTCGAAGCACAGTTTTACGTTGAAAACAGCTAAAATTTTTCAACGGCGGCCATTGCATGGGGACGAGGCTATGTTCCAAAAAGTGGGTCAAAACCAACGGCCGAGCACCAAAGTATACACCACCAGGGGTGACACGCGTAACCTCTGTGTCGCTCAATACCAAACGCACTCCCTCACGGGTAAGTACAGTTCTGTACATGAATTTACCGCCAAGTTTGAACGCCGGCCGCCAGCTTGCCGACTTACCCGGGAGGGAGTGTGTACACAATATTTGGCAGTAAATGGGACTACAGGTTGTTGGGTGCACCCTAGCGTAAAATGAGGGTGGCAGCAACACACCCCGCAAAGTGCATGCAGTAAGGGTGGCAGCAACACACCCTGGTAGTAATAAGTAATGCAATGAGAGTGGCAGCGACACACCCTGGTAGTAATAAGTAATGCAATAAGGGTGGCAGCGACACACCCTGCAAGGTAATGGATGAGCCAACGAGTGTGGCGCATGCCACACCCGCGAGTGAATAAAAGCTAAGGTGGGGTAACGGCCCCACCCAGCCTGCTACGTGCAAGGCGAAGTGGCAGGTGTGCACCCAAGCCAGTAGTCCAGCTTTATTGAATAAGGGGAAGGGTGAGGTGGGAAAGAAATACAGAGCTAACGCGTAGTAAACTGCTAGTGAACACAATGCAACGTGTGCGCAGAATTGTAGAACAAAGGAGCATGCAACTCTGATCTAATCGATACAGACATAACTTGGTATCAGTTACAGAGTACTCACAATGCAGGCTTGTTTATAGAGATGCTAAAGACCCAAAGGTCAGTTCATGTTGTACGCTAGAAACAAGGCAGTTCTTGTAATAAAACAATGTCACCCAAGGTCCTTTCGTGCAAGTGTCGACAGCTGCTTTCTTGCTGATGTAGACACTGTGTAAACAGTGGCAAAATGAAGGCTACAGAAAGCTCTAATAAGTTAACTATTATTTTACAAGTAAAATTACCATTAATTCAAATCATAATATATATATGTAATATAATTGCTTAATTAATTAATAATTAATCATCCCTAACCAGGCAGCATTTTAAAGTTTTTGCATACATGCATGTTGAATCCAACTTTGACAGATATTAATAGTTTTGTGTTTCATCATATAGGAAAAAGTACCCATGAGTGCCCTAACTGGACATTCTAGAAAAATTACTTATAGACCAGCAACTGATGACCTTGCTGTGAGTGCTCTAAAGTTTGGGAAGTGGACAAAGAATAATTCACTTATTGAACAGACAGACTATTTTGTTATTAGAAGCAACAGAGAGAAAAAACTGTTTTGGTTGAGGATAAAGAAAGTGAGCAGCCAAGATTCAGGGTTGTATTCATTCATGGTCAATGGTACTGTTGTTAAACAATGGCAGCTGAAAGTCAAAGGTAACATTTGTTTGTAGAGAGCAGTGTTTTCTCGGGAGGGGGATGGATTCTATGGTGTGAAATATGTTTCTAAGCATTTTGTTTATAGCATTTCATCAGTAACACAGCTAAGAGAAACAAATAATTTGCGGGAGGTGAAAATCTATGTATTTTAACCTAAGACTTAATAAAGCTTGTTGTTGTTATAATTCTTTGCAGTCACTGCATACAGAGAAAACAATATGCACAGACCTAGACTTAAGGTAGCCCGCGGTTATTTATTGGAGCAGAGGTTCCCTTTTTTAAAACTACCGATTTCTGTAATTTTTGGTATTCAAAATAAGGAATCTTTTAATTTTAGAGCAAACAAAATTTAAGATTTAGAGATACAAGCGCTATTAGAAAACCTTGTTTTTTACGAAATCGCGAATATTTTCATAAAACGAAGATAGATTTTTTTCTAATTACGTTCAATAAGTTCCAAGACTTCAATGTTTACTATGAGCAAGTTTCCACAAAAACGGCTGCATAGAAATTGCTGCACAGTTCACAGCTGAATTTTAGCTTCAAAATAATATGCTCGGCGTGTATTTGCTTCATCTGTTGCAAGAACGCTTCAATAATGCTAAGATCGCACCTATTATTAGAAAGCTTGATACCACCTAAACCTTTGCCGAATAATCGGAAAAGATCGGAAATTCCCAGTAAAAGTTGTAAGCAAATGAAGAACAAGATGTTTATAGTGCGTAATTTGTGAATTTCAAAATATTCACGTTTGTTCGACTTGTGAAAAAACTACCGATTTGTTTTTCGTAATTTTTAAGTATGATAAAATCCAGCACATATACAAACGGCCTCGCCTAGTTTTGGGCGTGTAGCCTAGACGAAGCTCGGCGAATTGAGTCGTCAAGTTAGCTACTTCATGTCCTCCATTTTACCAATGCTTTGGTCTTCCGTAAATTATTCAAATTTGCCGCGTTGTGGGATTTATTTTTCACTTGGGAATTACGGATCATCGAAAATTTCCTTGGAATGTCATTGATTGTTCATTGTCATTTAAATTTTCGATGATCCAATAAATAACCGCGGGTCACCTTATGTAAACTATATAAAAGTACATGTACAGTCTTCTCAATGATGTACTCATTTTTTTAGATTTTTTAAAGAAGTTAAAGAAGCCAGTTTGTGGAGAGCCTCTCAAACAACTAGGTGAGTGTTATAGATCGAGCTAAAAAAGATGGAGACAAACACATTACAATAATTTTGTATCACTAGTTATAGTTAATTACCACTAAAGTGCCAACGACACAGAGGAGGGAATAATATTGATAGAAAGCTTTAACAACAAGCTAAAAATCCCAGTTAAACACCGTGAAAAATAAATTTTTATGTCTAGCAACTCATCAACTCCAAACGTTTTTAAAGAACTTCAGTCCAAACGAACTTTCGAAGAATCAATTTGATTATTCGAAAATTGATTGGGCCAGTTTCTGTTTGGCCCAAGTACAGCTTTACCTACCTACCTTAGAACTTTTCATAGCAGGAAAAGTAAGATCCCCCAACAATGAAAACTGTTGAAATTACAAGTTTACACATGTATTAAAACAACATTTACCTGTATAAAGACTTAAGAGCGAATGTTACCAACGGTCAGACATTTTCAAAATATTGTGGCCACAGCCGAAAAATCAATTCTGCTCATATTCTCATGTTAGGTAGACCTTGATGTGAAACAAATCACTGCATACTTTGTTTGGCTGAATATCGATTTATTTTCGAGAAAATCGATAATAACCGAAATCTGTCAAAATCCCGCTTTTGGAGCTCAAAATTTAAGGCAAATCTCGAAGCTTCGCGTAACAAAATAAAACATTCTAGAACAATAAAAACTACCACATCTTGAAGATCGATATCGAAAGATATGTTGATAGCCATTTGAGCCGTTCTGGCATTTGTATTAACAAATTATAATTAAATTTGTCCGACCTACTTTTAACTCGATTAAAAATAGGTCAAAACTAACCTATTATTTAAGTATGTGCTACACAAAATAATTCATCGAAAATCTGGCTTTTGGAAGGCGAAGGGTTCTTCTTTTCGATTTCCAAAGGATTTTTTGGGGAAATGATTCAGCGCGATGTAATCAAATTTTAAAGTTGGATAAAATGCGCTGATTCAACGCCGTATCGAAACTCTTCTTAATTAGTTCAATGTGCACATACACGCAAAACTTTAATTGTTTCGCAGTTTACGTTCAACCAACAGCTAATTTAACATAAAATCTCTAACCTTTATGTTGTTGTGTGAAAGAAGAGGGCTGTAGTCCTGTAGTTGTTGCTTCTTTCGCGATAAAATTGCAGCTCACTGAAAGATGACTCGCACTCCATGTTTGTTTAAGCGACTTCGGACGTTTCGATGTGAAGATTCTCTGTTCCCATTCTCGTTTGTAAAAAGAGCACGCGTCAAGTACTTTATGCAGAAAAGTCTTTGTTCAACCATTGGGTTTGAATTGAACAGGAGTAACCAACGAACAGCGAACCAAATGCGTTAATTTAAAAACATTGCGGCCAGCCGGTCTTGTGGAATTCACCGCTAATTATTCAAAACGTGTTTAACTGAAATCGACAACTACGGCAAGAAAGGTACTTTGGACCGGGAAATCAAAGGGTACGTTGCCGTTGGATGTTGAGAAAATGAATTTAGGTTTTAACGGGTTTTTTAAATATTTATTCAACAGTTGCCTGATTGCCTGAGCTGGGAGCAGTCAATAAACTAACTGGGTACCGTAGTGAAAAACGCTCGACTGTTGCGTGACAAATACATTCTTACTTCCGGAATGGAAGTTCGTTTCATGAGGGGTGGCTGGGAAAGGGTAGGGTATACAATATAAAACTCCTTGTTTCATTTTAGTTTTATGATTTATTTTGTAATCTAACTGATGAAAGTTTATCGCATAAACACGTATTTTCTGACATTGGGAACTACTGTAACTGAAAATCCGCCGTGATTGGGGTTGCGCTGATTCCGCGGCAACGCATCCCGAAATTAAAGTCTTCTTAATTAATAGTTCAGGTGACATACACGCAAAACTTTAATTGTTTCGCAGTTTGAGTTTAATCTACAACAAATTTAATATAAAACCCCTAGCCTTGATGTTGTCGAATCAAAGAAGGCTGCAATCCTGTAGTTGTTACTTCCTTCGCGATAAAATTGCAGCTGCTCACTGAGTGACCAGCACGCCATGTTTGTTTAAGCGTACTTCGGACTTGTTTGATGTGAAGATTATCTGTTCCCATTATTGTTAAAAATAGCAGTCTTTAAGTATTTTACGAGATATTGTCAATTGAATCGACAACACCGTAAAAATGAAACTTTGGACCGCGGTCCGTGGAACAAATGACTTGTGGAACTACTAATATCACCTACAAGTAGCCTGTTAGAAGCAGTCCAGGCATTAGTTTTGCCTTTTGGTTTCATTTTATTTACAAGTAAAGACAAATAAAACTGATCAAATTAAATTTGAGAGGGCAGTCGTTAAACCTGAAATTGACATCTTTATATCAGTAACATACGTAGAAAGTAAACACTGGGAAGTACGGTTCGTGTTGTTGTGCGAATATGGAAGTGTGCTGCTCATTTAAATCTATCGTGGGAGGAATCTGTGGCTTTGATAGAAGAGATAAGAAAAAAGATACAGAAATTATCCCTCTGCTTGCCTGTTCAAAGCAAATTGCGAACCATACAGCCAGTTTGGGTTTTTCGGGGCCAAAAGATGAAGTCGACCTTGTTCTCAGCCGAGCAGCCATGTTTGCTCAACCTGCAAAGATAAGTTCTATGACAATATGTCCCTTACATCGTGCGAAGCTTGGTTTAGGATGGACCAGAGGATCTAGTACGAAGTGCAGAGTTCCAGAAGTGATATCCAATCACGGCAATAGGGGCAAAACCTGGCCAAAATGCGACAGAGGAATCGGGAAAAGTGATTCTCAAATCATATTAAAGAAGACTGGAGTGTTTATTCAAGTAGGCTCAGGTAAATTGACTATTTGTGTACTTTGCATTTTTCGCCTACAGTTTATTATGTTTTCTTTAAAATTCTGACATTAGCTCGTCATTTCCTTCAGGTATTTGTGCAACATGTCGGAAAACCCTCAGGGAGCTTGTTACAGATGAGGAAGAGGTAGCTACTGCAATTGAAGTCAACATAATTGAACAGATCGAAAAATTGACTCTGGTAAGCACAGGCATCACATTCCTTTACTTGCAAGTACAATTTGGTAACACTCGCCCCAGTCCATGCTCGTCCTTTACCTGCCGTCCTTAATTTTTTATGAAATTGTTACTAACATTTTAAAGTTTTCTGAGTTGCTCCTATGCTACATAATGTTGGGCGATTTTAAACATAACAAGTACATTTGTTGCTTGAAAAGTAGCAACAAATAGGAATGCCGTTAGTGACGGCATTTCCTTGAAGGAAGAGGTTAGCCGTCTATTAGTAACCTTTCCGGTTCTTCATGGGCCCAGTGACGATTAGCTGGACATGCTTTTTTAACAAAACAAAGTAATAAATGACATAGCATTTGATATTTTGAGGTTATTGTTCCGGTATGGGTCTTCCCTCTTTGAGGACAGTGTAAATCTGAGTTGGTTTGCTGGCAAAAAGTACAAATGTATGGAGATTAGACAGATTATTATTCGTTGATTTATGTCCGATGGTTTTCACAGGAATCATTCCGTTTTCTAGAGTGGAAAATAATAATATTGTTCAAATGATATACAACTTTATTGCATTATAAAATTATTGAAATCAAGAGAGGATGATCTAAAATACATATTTTTTTAACAAATGCTGCCCGTTTAATTCCTGAAATATATTAAAATCAGCTTCATACATTTATACCAAGCTGAATAAAAAAGAATCGCCGCCATATATCGCCCTGTCCGGTTTAAATATTGCGTGACATAACGTGACGAAGACGTGTGTTTTTTGAGCTGTTTGTTTCGTTGTTTTTGTTCCTATTTTTATGGCTGCGCCTTAAAGTTTCTTCATTGTAATTTTTCCTCAATGTAGCATTTTTCATATTATGGGAGTTGTCAAAAAAATTACAAAACGTAAATATCGGCAGGCGTAACCAATGCAATTGTAGGCAACCAACTGAGTTCTTTACATATCTGTATATTTTACAAGACAAAATGGCTTAGCATTTTCACATTAAATAAATGTTTGTGTATAAAGGTTATGTTTCTTCGCTAAAATTACCATTGGCCACAAACAGACTTACTTTTTGATAACTCTTGATAATTACCTCTGCCTGAAATAAACCTAATTATGTACGTATGTTCCGTCCTAGTAGCGTTTTGAGCTGTCCTTGCTCGCGAGAATGATACGATGCAATGATTGTACAATTATTACAGAAACGTCTACAAAAAATATAGTATTCTTGTTTCACTGAACGGGTTTTTAACGTTTTACTTTTTTACCGGCCTAGACCGAAGTGAATGAATATACAGCGTGCCGCTGTATTTTCAGTTCCCTCAAAAGTCAAACAAAAACCTTTCAACAATCATTGGGAAAATTGTTCAATGTATATTCTTCATTGCACGAGTAGAAACCGCACGGTTTTCGGATGAAAATCTCATTTTCGCAAGCGCAGCGAAGGTTTGTAAACAACACGGGCTATCTTCTTTCTTTTAAAAACCTGTTTGTGATAATGTCCCACAACGTCTGTTCAGCTTTTCGAAACAGGTTTTCAGAACTCCCAAGGGGCCAATATCCGCCGTCCTAATTGGTCAACAGCCAATTTGGTTACTCCCATGGGAAATACACGCGCATCGTGAAATAACTAGGATGCCCTTGGCATCCCTAAAAACGGATAGATATCTAAAGAAATTTTGAATTAATTTATTTTCCTTTTATGGTTCAGAAAGAGGAAGTGGAACAGGAGAGGGAAGAGGAAGATGAAGTGTCATTCAGTCCAATGTCAATCCCCACATTAGAAACAAGTCTTTACGAACCGTCTTTCGCCGAGGAAAAAACTGTAACACCAAGGGAAAGTTAAACGAATTTTAGCTTCAAGGGACATTAGCCCCATCCGTTCTACTCTAGAAACACCGTGGGCAGAAGTATCCGACTGGTCAAAACGGCGTTATACTCGAAAAGCGCAACAAACTGTAAATGCATGTTTGAATGAGATTGCTCCTGAGGAATCTGAAATGCTTCTCTCCTCATTGGTTAAGTCAAAGCTTGAAGAAAATACTATCGACACCTCCCTGCTGGAATGTCTGGCAGAATGTTATAACAATGCGGACCACTGGAGCACTCAAAGACAGATTTTGTCCATCATGGCAGACAAGGTGAACTTCAAGGACTTACAAAGATGGATGCCTAACTTGTCCAGGTATCGCTTTAACATAGCTAGACATCATCTATTGCTCCATGGCAGAGGCTCAAAGTCCCTTCCGTTAAAAGCACGAGGATGTATATTGCGCCTGAGAAGCTCGATCATTTCTTGTCATTTATTACACGTACTCACATAGTACAAGATCTCCCTTTTGGCGAGAAAAACATTAAAGCTGTCTTCTAACGCGGAAATAAAGATTCCAATGTCGTAAGAAGTCTGATCCCTGAGCAAATTGTGCTACAGTATCTAAGCTACTGCAGTGATATGGGTTTCACGCCAATGAGTCGCAGTACGCTATGCAAAGTTCTCAGTGTATGTTCCGCATCCACGAGGAAATCTCTACAGGGGCTGGACTATGTTGCAGCAGCCGGAGCCAAAGCTTTTGACGAATTAGAAGAGGTGGTTGACAAGCTTGGAGATAACTACGGAAAGGGTTTCACATGGGCCAAAGTGCAGAAGGAGAAACTGCAACTAGCAAAACGCTACCTAAAAGGTGACTACAAGGTAAGGTTGTCCAGTGAACCGTAACTCTCCGTAGCACTAAACACTTCACTCCTGACTATATCCCTAATTGAGAACAAACGTCGGTTGTCCATAACAATACAACACATTCTGGGAAAACGGCACTGGCAAGCTTGTTGATATTAGATTTAAATTTCATATTCAATGTTCAATATATTTTCCAAAGTTAATTTATAATTTAGGCGTGGTAATGCATGTGCAATATATGTAAAAGAGTAAACAGGTTTTCCCGCTTCCCATAAAAAACTATTGGAGCGTATCGTTCATGGTTATACTCTTTACCAGACAAGGTTTTTTCAACTAGGTATATCTTGAAAAATACTTGAACGTAAAAAAATTCAAGGATTCTGAATATGAATTCTTAAAGCTTACAAAAATTTATGGACTAAAATGGACAAAATGACTGAATATAATAGTAGGGAAAGCTCGATATTACTGGGTTAAAATTCGTAGCAAGTTTCCGCGTCGTGGCGAGGTATGGTAACAAGGGACTGGACCAGAGACAATAGCAGCATGAAAGCTCTGCAAAACACTACCAGAAGTTACTAAACTAATTAAGCTCTCTGTGTTTTTTAAAGGTCACGTCTCCAAAGATTCGACGGTTCCTGATCATTGTCAAGCTTATGCTCTAAGCTATCCCCAAGATGATAATTATATAACTGTCTGTGATCATGAGCACAATGCGAGATGTGATCGATGCGAACTTCTCCCTACCATATTCCATGAAATCCAGTCAGTCCTTGGTAGTGTTGACTGCAGCGTTGAAGACCGAGAAGAGATGGAGTACGAAATATCGCAATCAAGACAGAGTATTCAAGCTTGGAAGGCCCACCTTCTTCATGCCATAAAACCAGGATGCAGCAAGGCACGAAATTCTTGAAAATCTTGATGCGCAGTCCGTGTTCATAGTTATGGACTGGGCAATGAAGTTTTGCCAAGAAAATTTCGCGAAAGTCAGAGCGACTGCGTTCGGGAAACGTGGAATTCCATGGCATATAAGTGTAGCTATGAGAAAGAAGTCCAACAGTGATGAAACTGAAATGTTAACTTTCGTCATTCTTTCGAAAGCTGCAGCCAGGATAGCTCAACTGTTCTTGCTATTATTGATGACGTTTTCATTCAACTTAAGGAAATCATGCCAGAGATAAACTCTGTTTATCTCAGGCAGGATAACGCAGGATGTTATCACTGTGCATCAACATTACTATCGGTCCACCAAGTGGCGACCAAGCATGGCATCAATCTGAAGCGTGTTGACTTTTCAGACCCCCAAGGCGGAAAAGGCTCTTGTGACCGAAAGGCCGCCACAATAAAAAGTCACATGAGAATCCATCTCAATTCCGGCCATGACATAGAGTCTGCCTCGGATATAATGACTGCCATTGAGTAATCCGGTGAAATGGCTGGAGTCAGTGTGACGGTGAGCGGTCCGCAACCTACTTCAAAGTCCACGCCAGTGAAATGGGAAGGCGTAAGTTTTATAAATAACATTGCATACACCAACGAAGGTATGCAAGTATGGCGAGCCTATGGAGTTGGTTCTGGTAAGTTTTTACCTCGGAGCAGTTTCCGTCAACAACCCAGTGTCCTTCCTCAGTTAAACAAATGTGCAGACAATGCGAATTCTGCGAGCGTTTGTTTTCAGACTGTCAAAGCCAGGCGAAAGGCAAAGCAAAGAAAGGCTTCGCAACAGAGGATGACCTGAGTGACGACGAAGGCTGCGAAAAGAGAGCAAACTGTTTTTCTGTCCAGAGGAGGGATGTGTTAAGTCCTTCCAACAATACTCGTCCCTGGAAAAACATCTGGACTGCGACAAACACAAGTATGCCCTGGAACACGAAACGCTATACGACAAGGCAATGGTAATGTACGCCACTAAGCTTGAGCATGGTGCGGTCTCGTACCACAAATCGATGACGAAGATATACGGATATCGTTGGAGGATGATGACAGTGATGACCCAGCGCTACCAATGGGATGGGCTTTAAAGTCAGCATCAATAACAAGGAAGACCTCACCGTGGCTCAGAAAAATTACCTTACTGAAGTGTTCCAAGCTGGAGAACGAACCGGACAAAAGGCCGATGCTACGAGTGTATCAAAAGCAATGCGAAGAGCGAAGCACAGCGATGGCTCGAATATCTTTGACAAGGGCAACTTCCTCACACCTCAGCAAATAGCTGGATTTTTTTCTCGCTTAGCAGCGAAAAAAACGTACAGCACAGACAAACCAGGTGATGTCGGTGATGAAGAAGTGGAAAGTCATGAACCGAACACAGAAAAACATCCAAGACCTGACTGACGAAGTAATGACGACTTTTGCTCTTCAACATCCAATCATGTTTGACAAATACAACATCTGTGAAATCATGTTCCAGCCGTCCAAGCTGTCCAAGTTTACCATAGAAAATGCTGCGGGAGATTTGTACCGCCCTAGAACTAGATATATCGTCAATAACCATCACGCGCAGGCAGCCGTATATAGATATTCTACAAGAATTAGTTGGAAGGTGTGATTGTAAAAGTAGTAAGTGAATATGTCTACAGCACACCAGGTAGACTGCGAGCCGTCTCTATTTGTTCGCTAAAGTCCGTGAGGCGAACACGCAAGATTTACGAGCAGCGCGCGCGCGCGAGTAGCGTGTGCGCGAGAGGAAGCGCCCACGCTACTCGCGGTGCGCGCCCCTCGTAAATCTTGCGTGTTCGCCTCACAGACTTTAGCGAAAAATAGAGACGACTCGCAGTCTTCACACCAGGCTGTGAATTGTAATATTTGTTACGTCTCCTTCAAGATAGTCTGTCTACAACCGTTTCCTTTTTTTTATATAGCTTTATAAGCGAACGAGCGCGAAGCGGAGTGCGAGTGCGGAGGCGGAACCAAAGAACCGTATATTTTATCTTTACTCACCCCCACCCCCTTACCTTGAGTTCGCTTTCGTTGAATCCCCCGCGGCTTTTATTTCGCTCGCGCGCTAGACGATAGAAGGCCTGTGAACAGACTACCTTCAAGAAGGTAGCCATGGTTTGAATCCACTCACTTTGTGAATTTTCTTTCTTTCTTTTCTCTCTTGGTAAAAACCAAGACAAAAACCTTCTAGAAGGCGCTGAGTGGAGAAGAGCATCCTACCCCCCCCCCCCCCCCCCCGGAGGCGCCCCTACCTGCGCTATATAGGTACGTGCCGCTGGACAGGGTATGGTTTTGTCTAGAACAGGGTATACCAAAAGGAATTTTTTAGGTCTGGAACAGGGTATCAGTTTCCCAGAAGTTGGCACAAAAGATCGCTAATTTATACTCTGGAATAGGGTAGACGAAGTCTACGTTAGTCAGACGAGTATTAAGCTTTACAACTGACACGTTCGCAGTGCTGCCTTAGTAGTTTAGCCTTTTGGATTAGAAAGAAAATCGTTAAAAATCGTCTGGAACAGCGTATCTTTTTCAACATTTAGTCTGGAACAGGGTCGCAAAATTAGCGTTTTGGGGTCTGGTACAGGGAAAGGGTCTTTATAGACCAGCGGCACACCCAATTGTTTTGGGAGTACCCCCCCCCCCCCCCCCCCCGCCCCCGGAGAAGACAAGGGGACAAGTAAATAGCTCAATATATAAAGAGGTCTTGGTCTTTGAGTGTACACAACCGGTCTAAAGGTAGATTGTTGGGAAAATATAAAAATGTGTGCAAGTAACGTATTGAAAGTTAGATATCGTGTAATATGGCTGGCTTCAGAGGCCAATAAAATACAAATTGAAATATACCCTAGTCCACTTCGGCCTGGGATTATTTGGGGTTTCCAGGTTTCAGAATAACGAGTTGAAGACAGTCTGACTGTGATCAATAACCATGCATTATTACTGGTCATGAAAGGTTTTCAAAGTGATCACTGATATGGCCTTACAGGTAATAGTTAAGATAATTTCACATAAAGCAGAGCATTTCTCGTTCACAGTTTTTAGTGCAGTTCAGTCAGTCAATGCAGTTCAGTTAATCAGTAAGTCAGTCAGTCAGTCAGTCAGTCAGTCAGCCAGCCAGCCAGCCAGCCAGCCAGCAGCGGATTTTCAGTTACAGTAGTTCCCAATGTCAGAAAATACGTGTTTATGCGATAAACTTTCATCAGTTAGATTACAAAATAAATCATAAAACTAAAAATGAAACAAGGAGTTTTATATCAGTATACCCCACCCTCTCCCAGCCACCCCTCATGAAACGAACTTCCGTTCCTGAAGTAAGAATGTATTTGTCACGCAACAGTCGAGCGTTTTTCACTACGGTACCCAGTTAGTTTATTGACTGCTCCCAGCTCAGGCAATCAGGCAACTGTTGAATAAATATTTAAAAAACCCGTTAAAACCTAAATTCATTTTCTCAACATCCAACGGCAACGTGCCCTTTGATTTCCCGGTCCAAAGTACCTTTCTTGCCGTAGTTGTCGATTTCAGTTAAACACGTTTTGAATAATTAGCGGTGAATTCCACAAGACCGGCTGGCCGCAATGTTTTTAAATTAACGCATTTGGTTCGCTGTTCGTTGGTTACTCCTGTTCAATTCAAACCCAATGGTTGAACAAAGACTTTTCTGCATAAAGTACTTGACGCGTGCTCTTTTTACAAACGAGAATGGGAACAGAGAATCTTCACATCGAAACGTCCGAAGTCGCTTAAACAAACATGGAGTGCGAGTCATCTTTCAGTGAGCTGCAATTTTATCGCGAAAGAAGCAACAACTACAGGACTACAGCCCTCTTCTTTCACACAACAACATAAAGGTTAGAGGTTTTATGTTAAATTAGCTGTTGGTTGAACGTAAACTGCGAAACAATTAAAGTTTTGCGTGTATGTGCACATTGAACTAATTAAGAAGAGTTTCGATACGGCGTTGAATCAGCGCATTTTATCCAACTTTAAAATTTGATTACATCGCGCTGAATCATTTCCCCAAAAAATCCTTTGGGAATCGAAAAGAAGAACCCTTCGCCTTCCAAAAGCCAGATTTTCGATGAATTATTTTGTGTAGCACATACTTAAATAATAGGTTAGTTTTGACCTATTTTTAATCGAGTTAAAAGTAGGTCGGACAAATTTAATTATAATTTGTTAATAAAAATGCCAGAACGGCTCAAATGGCTATCAACATATCTTTCGATATCGATCTTCAAGATGTGGTAGTTTTTATTGTTCTAGAATGTTTTATTTTGTTACGCGAAGCTTCGAGATTTGCCTTAAATTTTGAGCTCCAAAAGCGGGATTTTGACAGATTTCGGTTATTATCGATTTTCTCGAAAATAAATCGATATTCAGCCAAACAAAGTATGCAGTGATTTGTTTCACATCAAGGTCTACCTAACATGAGAATATGAGCAGAATTGATTTTTCGGCTGTGGCCACCAAATGTCTGACCGTTGGTAACATTCCCTCTTAATATGTCACTTCAGTTTGCCATTGTTTTGCTTCTTGCACGTTGGTTGTTTTGACCACTTTGCTATGCAATGTATCAATAATGTTTGGGAGCGAGTGTGGTGTGGATACACCTACATGACTACTGTTCTACGATTTGGTTCAAACTTGGCACAAATGTTGGGTGTCATGAGTAACTAATTGTGATATTTATAAAACAGTAGGTCAAAATATTTCATTCTCTGGGAGATATGGGGATCCCCGGCAATAATGGAATGTGACGAGAGGAAAAAAAACACCAACTGCCTGTACTGCAGGCTACCAACATGGCGGCAAAAAAATTGTACAAGAAATAGAGTAAATTCTAACATCAATATCATTAGCTTTTACTTCAAAGCGTGTTAATTAGTTAGATATCACTTCTAAATTACAGTACACTCCCGCTATCTCGAACCCCGGCTATCTCGAATCTCCCAATATCTTGAACTGTAACCCGTTCCCTTGGTTCTGCTTACTGTTTTTCAGTCATTACTTTGCCTATCTCGAACTCGGTTATCTCGAGAATGCCCTGCTATCTCGAACCAAGTGCGACTTCCCGTGACCTAAATTAACACCTCTCATCTCGAACTGCGGTAATTATGATGTTGAGTGACCCACCAAGAGCAAACTCTGAAGTGCGATAGACATTCTTTCATTGTACAGTATGTTTATCGACGACCATGCTGAAGAGTTGCGGCTTATATGCACACGCCAACTCTCTTTTCTTATAGAGTCTATAGAGAACAATTTCACTAATTCTTCATTTTGACTGCCTGATGTGAAGCATTGTACATGTAATTATAAGTAATATTCAGCATTCGTTGAACAAAGCCATATGCTTTTTTTTCTTAAACACCCGTAGTAGGATAAAATTGTTACAGTTAGACCTGGATACTGGGTTTTTTCTTTACAATAAAGCATGCTTTGTTCATTGAAAGAGAAAAATGAAACACTGACAAACAGTATTTATTGCTAATATTGTATAAAGACAGTAGAGAGACCTATAGAGCAGACACTGCAAGCACTGACAGGTGGATGTAGTTTAGTTGTGTTGGAAATTACAAAATTTGACACCACCCTCGCTATCTCGAACCCCCGCTACCTCGAACAATTTTCCATTCCCCTTGAGAGTTCGAGATAGGGGAGTTTCTGAAATTTAAAAATGACATTAAAATATCCGTTTTTGTGACAGTTCAGAAACACATTCATCCGGGACATCACAAATTCAAAATGCTTTATTTTCGAAACGAAGCACTAAACCTCCCATAAGCGGACACCCTCGGAGCAGAACAAGTGTCCGCTTATGAGAGGTTAAAAATGCAGTGTTTGTATGTAGCTGGGAACATGACTAAGTGTCTGCTTACGAGGGGTGTCCACATACGGGAGGTGTCTGTTAGCGGAGGTTCGACTGTAGTCTATTTTTGAAATGGGTATTAAGAATGTATAGTGTTGGCAATGGAGGGGCTTGTAATGAAATTACTATGAGGATGCATTTTGTCTTTACAGCAAGTGTCTGTGTGTCATTTAGTGAGATTGACCACCCAAACTGCTTTTCATTTCCTGGACCACCATTAAACCTGACAGTTTCCCTTCATCTTCATGAGGGATACCCCATTGTGCAAGTAAAATGGAATCCACCCAACACAGGTTAGTCATTGTATTCCCTAAATTCAGTTCAGTTTTTTTTATGGCTACAAGGTTAATGTAAATCAGTAGGCAAGCCTAAGATGGTTCATAGTTCTTCTGCTCCCCATATCCCTCCTATCCCTGTCTGATTTACCTCTTAAGAGATCTTGTCCTTGTATTGTTTTGATTTCCACCAATCGTAGTGAGCATTACCTTTTTTCCAAATATGGTGGATGTAAAGAAAGCTTGCCGCGGTGAGTCAAGAAAAATGAGGCCTTGGAAGCTTTTATTTTGTGAAAAGACACCATAAACGTTCATGTACATAAGCCACACCTGTAGATAAGTTGTACCCCGAATTTGGAAGCTCAAATTTTGCAGAAGAAAAAATGACGACAAAAAGTTTGAAGTTTGAGCGAAGTTCCATTGATAAACAAACCAGGTCAAACAAGTATGGTTTCACAACACCCTTTTACAGAGGGTTTCGCCTAACTTTTGACAGACGGGTTGCAAAGTTCGTTAGGAAATTTTGAACTTCATTACGAACTTGTCAATTACATTGCCAATTACCCAATCAAGTTGCAAACTTCGAAGCGGACTTCGCAATTTCAGCGCGAACAAAGCTCGGCAACTTTGAAATATAATGAGATACGACGCGGTGAACTACATTGTGCTACTGACTTGCAAAATTAAAATAAATTAATGTCTGAGCTCTGTCCAGATCATTTTCTTCAAGAGTTTTCTGGAAAATCAAATAATTCCTCAACTGACCTTTTACAGAAAACTTTTTGAAATGAGAGGTTTCATGTGGAAATGATTGCAGTGAGGCACTCACTGTTGAGGGTGCTATCAAATTGGAACTTCCCGAATTCCGTATCGATTTAAAATCATGACTAAAATAATTGTCGCTTCCAGGTTGTAAGTAGGATGTATATTTTAAAGCCAGAGATTTGCTGTTCAATGAAATTTTGCTTCATTCTAAAAGAGTGGTTTGCTTTTGCTCGTTTCAGAAGGTAAGCTTAGTTTATGTAAACAAGCTTAATTTTATTTATATGGCTCAGAAAATGTGTTTTGTTGTCGGCGAATTCAGCGATATATCCTGCAAAGCATTCAAAGGAATAAAAAGCTAAGGAATATATATTTTTTCATTTGACAAGAGCGAGTGATAAGTTTATTTTCAAGGCAAGATGCCGCGATTTGAATTGCAGTTTCGAATAGGATTTATTATAATATGATTTATTATAATAGGACTTATTATAATAGGATTTATTATAATAATTATAGTTATTACAACATTAGTTGTTAATTATTAACAACTTATGGATAACTGGATATGAATGGTTTATATTTCCTTCCAAGTACATTAACATTCTTTTTGCTAGTAAGTCTTATTTCTGTTGTTTTAAAATATATTTAAGTTAGATTTAGCATCATTCTACCCTAGCCTGGGTACCAGGTTTATTTCTCGTGTCGCGTTGGGATCGGCTGGAAGCTGGCCGACACCCTGAGCGGCGTAAGCCATGAGAAAGAACCTCTGATGCAGGGCGCATTGATTTACTGTTCTTGTTGAACTTTGATCTTTATTAACATATTACATTTAAACCAATCACAGCGAACATCTCCACTGTGATCACGTGTAATGGGACATGGAGATATGACAACAACAATTTTATTAGACAGATTTGGGTTTTGGTAGTTGATGGCGTTCACGGCAATGAAAACAACTCCGGTGAAAATGGTTCCAAACTCGAAGTCTTCACTGTTGTGCTGCTTATATGAAGTTAATGTGGTGGTTAATGGTGGCTACTATAACTTGTGTTCAGAAAATGCGCAAAAACATAGAGAAATGAGTTGCCGTGCTCTTGGCGATTGTTGACGAAGATCTTTCAGTCGGGCCGCGGCGTTACAAAGAGAATTGGCCTGCTGGAAAGCAGATGAAAAGCATTGTGTCTCTGGTAGTTTGTCCACTGCAGATATCAACAAGTCTTCGGCAGGACGAAATGTATGGCATTCAACGAGGGTATTGAGTGGGCAAATAACGATCATAATCGGACTTTTGGGATAATGACTATATCCCATCTTGTTCAGCCCAACAAATAGTCCGGGAATGAGCTGTAACAATACCGCGCTAAAAAGTCCTTACAGCGAATAAAATTAAAAATACCATCAGTTTGCTCAGCGCTTAACTTGTCGACACCATCGAACGAAAAACTCTCCCTAATCCTCAAGTGTTTTCTCTAAACTTTCACGCCATCATTACACCTCATCACACGCTAAAATTTCACGGATTTCTTTCCCACAGCGTACTATTCTTGTCAACCAATCACAGAGACTATTAAATTCAAAATACCTCAGGGAGACGTTAGGAGCCAATCAGCAATCTAGTCCAAATTCTGGACTAAATCGATTTAAGCAGGCTTGCCATTGGCTCGGCGTTATCAAAGAGCGCAATAGCGCCCTGATCCAGAGGCTTTTCGCGCGGATCATAATAGAGACTGGAAACCGGAAGCCGCGCAAGAAAAGCCTTTGGCACTCAGGGTAGCGTCATTCAAGAAAGGATTTATTTGAGCGATACTGCAAAACTTAAGCTTATAAACAGATGTTTGTTTGAACTACGAAACGTACGTCGTACCTGTCTGCCTGCATTTTTACAAGTTCGCTGTACAAGATCAGTTACAGAATAAAACAATTTTCCAGAAAACTCTTGGATAAAACGATCCAGAGCTCAGACATTAATTTATTTTGGTTTTGATTTTAAATAGTAGCACATAGTTTGCTGTGTCGCATCTCAACTTCGAAGTTGCCGAACTTTGTTTGTGCTGAAATTGCGAAGTTCACTTCGAAGTTTGCAACTTGATTGGGTAATTGACAATATTGATAAGTTCGTAACGAAGTTCGAAATTTCCCAACAAACTTTCTGTCAAAAGTTAGGTGAAACCCTCTCTAATACTTGAAAAAAATTATGTGGAAAGAAATGATGGTATATTTTAAGCTTGGCAGAAATATGAGAAAGATATTATTCTGTCAGTGACACATTCAAGCTACTCGGAAAAAAATCCGAGTTCCCCCAACAGGAGTCAAACCTATGACCTTCCGCACACCGGTCGGATGCTCTACCACTGAGCTACAGGAGACTCGTCGGAGCTAAGGCCATATAACTAGGTTCAAGTGTGACAAACATCCCGCATACTGCTAGGATTAGATTTGTTGATGATAGAGAATTATGTGTTACCACAATATTTTTGTATTGCTTTCATCAACACGCACATATGCATGGGCATGCTACTGTTTTTTTAGTGCAGAGTGCACAAAGTGCAATCTGCAGTATTGGTATGAGTTGGGAGAGTTGTGTTCGTTCCTCCCCGAGCATTCTGGCACCACAATGATGATTTAGATGAAATCCCAGATAAAATTAATCACACAACTCTACTGACTGTTTTGTGTAATGTATAGTACATGCATGTCGAACGTCCAATTGCCGTGTGTGGTAATGTTATTGTAGTGGCTTTAGCACAAGCTTTCCATGATGTATTTCCTTGGTGCGGATCAAAAATCCATCATGTCGGTTGAATTACAAAGATATCACAGTCGATCTCTAAAGCCTGGTTTTTAATATTGCCCTCACTGCTGTCAAAATCTACACAGAAACAGGAAACGACTACCTACGAACGGCATATAGCTTATTTTTCATTGATGCAAATTCATCGGAGTTACTAAAATGCGGAAGCACCCAAAACGAACCAAAACGACCCACAACCGCCTAGAAAACGATCCAAAACGATCCAAAATAACTTTGACAGCCGATGAACTCTTTCTCGTCCCAGGGCTCCCCCGGGGCCACCTGGCAAATAAAGTGAGACTCTTGACTCTGGACTGGGACTCTGGACTTGACTGTCGACTAACTTGTAAATTAAACTCTGCACTAGCCATTGAATCTCTGGGGTTTTTTTTTTCATTGTATAGGATGCTTGCCTTTTCTTATAAGATTTAATTTGCATTTGATCAACTTTTGTGCTTAATGTGAGTGTCCCAGATAGCAGGATTCTATTGTACAATAGTTTATTAAAGTTGATGTTTTTCTAGGATACAATAGTCTGTGGGGCTATCAATTGTATATTGCTGGAAAGGACTATCACCTTGGTCACTCTGCCTGCTATCAGATAAACAGAAAGGTATTTAAAACCATTTTGCACTTTATTTTATTGTGTGTATTGTGATTAATATTGCAGTTGTCCCTGAACAAAATTATATTCCATCACTAGTCCCGCCAGGATCTGCCAGTGACTCATTTAACAAATAAAGCCTCAACTGTGCTTTGTTCTGTTGTAAAGCACACAGGAAGCAGCACGAGCACGGAGGAGGTGCAGGGGGGAAAACGAGCTGATAGGCGAGTGTTTCTCCTTCTGGAGTGCTCTCGCCGCTTCCTGAGTGCTTTATAACAGAACAAAGCACAGAAAACAAACTTGGTGGATGTCGTGAGCATTCGTGAGTTCCCGTGCTTTGTACTCTCTCATAAAGCATGCGCACGCACACTGTTTTAAACCAATCAGAGTGCGTGTTATATTCATGGCACTTTATTATAATCTTTGGTAATTTTCCTTCATTTGATGTAGTGTGGTCAATGTTTAATGCATGTACATATAATATAATTTCCCATTAGTTACTTTATGAGGTTAATTCTGATGGGTATTGTCAAAGATTCCATTTCAGTTAAACATGACTGTGTCAAATGTTTTCTTTATTTTAGACGGAAAGATTACACTGGCTATTTTTGAATGACATTAGATATGGAGCAACATATCGGATCTTTGTGCAGAGTATGCCATCATTTCACAAAAATGACACAAATATCAGGTTTAAGGATATTAAAGTTCCAGGTAATCATGTAGTAACAGTATATGTTGGATTACATCCAGTAAGTGGATATTATTCTTGCTTAGGGACTGTATGGTTCCTGATGCTTGTTTGAGCATGCATTGATTTTTTACTGTATGGTATTTTTTTATTTATGCACCAACAATAATTAATATCAAAGGACCAAGTGATCCTTGTTGAAGTATTTGTCCAGCAAGGGAGCACAACACTGTATGGTACTGTGTTTGACTTGCATATGTGTCAGATTATTATTTTCAACTAGTACATCAAACTATCTGGCCTCCCAATCTATTGTTAACAAGCATGAATAATGCCCATTTTGCAGATAGTGGAGAAACCTCAGGGAAGTTGTGCTTGTAAATGTCATAGTTAATAGAGGGAAATGGTTATGAAGCCCGGCAAAGTTCTTTGTTATATGTTTTTGTTCGCTATTTTGGGAGTTGACCGTGCACAAAACCTGATAAAATACAATAGGTGGTTACGTGTGTTCAAGCAACTAACCAATAGAAACGTTGCGATTACGTAATTCATGCATAGTGTATGAGCGCATGGACCTTCCAACATAAATCTTGGCCTCTTTGTTTGCTCCTTTGAAGTTTGCCAGGCTTCATAACCATTTCCCTCTATTAACTATGTAAATGTGGATGAGAGATAAAATCATCAGGTCTCATGACAATACCATTGGCTCACTACGTAGGATTTATTTGTAAATGTTTTCAAGTTTGCAAAGTGAAACTCCAACTGCACTAATTATCGAGTCTCTGAGTTTAGCAAAGAAGGATTTCTGCCAGCGAAAGAAGCCCCCAAAATGTGATCTTCTTTAGGATGATAATGCTGTGTGCATGCCTGTGCTGTACTTAAGAACTCCAGAATTCAAATCTAACACTACTAGTACATGTTATGCTCAGGCCTTCCAGTCGACATGTATGAGTGTCATTTATGAACAGTCAATTGTACATACAGATTTAAGCAACAGTATAGATTTTAGATATAATATTTTACTATTTTATTGGAACATTTTGTTCTATTTATTTCAAGTTTCAATTAGCCGTATTGAAGTGAGAGATAAAAATGTACATTATAAATCCCATTCAGATCTGACGCAAATATTTTATCGAGCTTATGACACGAATGCATCATTTTAGGCGAGTAAATCAAAGGAAAAGTTTATGTAAATCAGGACAAAATCTGTATCCAATTTACAAAATATTCATTAAACATTCATTTCTTTATGAATTATTAATGAGTGTTATAAAGCTAAAAGTTATTATTATTATTATTATTGTATTAGGTTGTATACTCTAACATTAGGCCTGATCAATGCCTTTCATTCATGTGTGTCATGTATTATATTAATGTTATATGCTTTTTTAACAGGGAAATGTCAGTTTCCAGAGAACACAAATTCATCAGAGTGTTGTAAGTTTGTTTATTAAAATATTTTAGTAGTTTAAAAAGTGCACTGTGAATTATTTTAAGGTTAAATAACTTTAAAAGTTTCCTAAACAGCTTATTAGTTTAACTCAAGTATTACATTAAAATTTATATATATACACCTGTATTAACTTACCAGTATAATTCCCAAAAGTGATCTTAATTTTGCTTTCCAATATAAAGTGCATTGTAAAGCAGAACTAAAATAACTGTACATGTAGCCTGCGAATACAGCCGACTTCCATCGCGTGCCGCTTGCAGCATCCCATGAGAAAGGTCGTCTGTGATTTACAGCCAGAAATTCCATACTGATGAATCAGATGTTAAGCCACTAATTGGATTTCCGTAATATATTTAAAACATACGCTTCTCATTGACCTCATTGCTACCAGAGGAATATTCATTGAATACACGCAAACAATTCTTGGACACGTTTATAGGAGTGTTCACTGTTGATCAACATTACGTCAAATTTGTTTTGTTATTCAAATTTGCCAACCGTTAAACAAAAGAACTCTTTGTTTCAACAGCCAATAGTTCTCTGGTTGGCACATTAATAACAATAGGTGACGTAACGAGAAACATCGCTATAGAGGACCATCACTACAAAAAAACAACAACAGGAATATCTTTATTGGTTGCACATTATCTGAGACTTGAATGTTTTGAAAACAAGGCTGCCTGAAATCACCAATAGCAGTGCTTTGAAACATGAGCTCATTTTGAAGACATAAAAGGTGTTGTGCGTATCATAACACTGCTGCTGTTTGATACACTCTGGTTTTCTGTAGCATTTATGCTGCAACGGTTCATAACAGTTCGGACGGTTCATAATATTCGTAATTTATATTTCTCTTAGCTGTACTTTGTGTCGCGGCCACCTTTTTGTCAACAATAAAACCCATGGGTGTTAAAATTCAGCAACAATAAATTAAACCTGGAACTTCAATGGATATTGTTGACGGTTACAGCTGCTTCACCTTTCTGTATTTTTTTGACGTTGTTCATAAAGCAGTCGTAGTTTTACCTTCCCCATCGTGTTTGAAACAAAACTGGTCTACTTTTGGTCTGCAACCACATCCGTTTCTCTTTTAATGAAGTGTTATCATTTTACAAACATTTATGCAAATTAGTGAGTGGACCAATCAGCGCTCCTGACCGGATTCTGGACAGATTTACGTCATCATTATGGAATTTCTGGCTGTAAATCGACGATCTTTCTCGCGGGACGCTGCGAGCAGAGGGCGATGGAAGTCAGTTGTAACTGTACATGTACACTAATAGCAATTTGATTGTAGAGAGGTTGGGATTGAAAGTGTTTATTATAAGTACATACCAAACCAGTGAATAGTGCTTTCATCAGACACCCTTCCATTGGCTAGTCAATCTACTCAAACTCAGGATAACCTGCACTGTCAAAATGGTGGTAATAAATTATTCTGGATAATTACATTATATAACATTCACCATTTCATTGCCAAAGTCAACTTTTAGGGGCATGTGCACTCTTTAGCCATTATAGTAGTCACTGAGAGATTGCTAATAATTGGTAACAAAACAATGTTGGTATTATTCAATTTCCTGGTAAACTCCCTTTATATATTGGACAAACATGCACATTAAAGCACTTGTGTTCTTATCCATACAATACACATTGAAACCTCCCTAAAATATCCACCTCTCTACAACAGCCAGTGAATTATGTCCCCAGGGTGGCCTTGTGGTGAGGTTCACTTGTATACTATGTGCAGATGTGTAGGAAGGAATAGGAGACGTCTGCACACAGGCTACATGTACAATGTGATATGGCTGTGTTCCTTTTGGACAGGTTCTATAATCAACATCACAGCAGAATATAGTGAAAAGAAAATTCATCTAAAATGGTTGATGCCTTTACAAGACCAATGTCAGGAAATCAAGACATTCATAATCCATTGGAACAACATTCAAAAACCAGAAGAATGCCATGGGTATAAGATAATCAAGGTAAAAGTGATTAATAAAGGTATTTATATGTGAGATTGACATGTACTGCTTTTTCTTCTCTTCTAAATCCTCTGCACCAAAAGTTTGGGAATCTACTCCTCCTGAACTTAAGAGCCTCCCATACACAGCCTTCAAAAAGCAATATAAACAGTTCTTATTAAATACTCAAAACTGACCATAACTTTTCAATAGATTACAAAAATAATCACTTTAATATAATTTCATATATTGTTTATAGATATCCAATACCTATATTCCATTTACTCCCTTCAAACCTTTTCCTTTTTTTTTCTTCTTCTCTCTTTTCTACTTTTGCCTATATTTTACTATTTTCTTTATTGTAATATTAGTCATTTTGCTAAAAATAGAATATTACCGGTATTGTGTACTATTATCGCTTCTATTTTTTTTTTAAATTATTATTATGTACTATTATCGCTTCAAATATTTCTATCAGTATATATATATATATATATATATATATATATATATATATATATACAACCTGTCGCCAATTAACCTCTACATGACAGTGGCCAACTCGAAAGCGAAAGCCACTTTGGTCACTGTTTACATATTCTGTAACAATTTTGATTTTATCTTTTTTTTCTTTATGTATTTTGATTGTACTGTATTTCTGTATTTTCTCTTTTTGACAAACAGTGTATAATAATAAAAACTGAAACTGAAACTTTGTAGCTTTTAGGAGGGGAGGGGTAATGGAAACTTTTAATTGGAGTTCACGATTTTTGAACATAGCTTTGTCGCACTAAAATGTTACCAGGTACAATATTATTAGCCTACACAACATGTGGCTTCATATTTCTCTAAACTTGCAAATCTTGAAGAAAGATAGAAAGCTGCTGCTTGTAATTGTAATTTGAGAACGTTCAAAACATCATGAGCAACCATGAATTGCATTGCAAGCAGTTCATGCTATTTTTTATTATTATAATATACTCAAAAAATTTGGTGCGAGCGGTGCAAATGGATGCAACTGCGAACATTTCATGTTTGTATGTTTACTTTCCTATTATGTGCTCTTTTCTGCCAGTATTCACCTAGTACGTTTGTTTAGCTTACCTGGTATTTTACCTGGTATCTTGCAGCCATTTTTATTTGCAATTTCAACATTGGCACCTCCCCGCCATTTCCATAGCAACGTTTGAACCTCGATATGCAATCAACGGGACCGTTATTGACCATTCAGAATCTAGAATTTTGTCTAGTATATTATAAGTTGTCGTACTGATGACGAAGCACCTTGGGTCCATAGCAGATACAATGCATTTTAATCAATACCAAGCCAGACAGAGGCAAAATACCTCATGTGAATTTGTTAATCACTTCTTTAATACTGAATTTAGAACATTGATTCAAACAGCTCCAGTGTAGCACCAGTTGTAATTGTTATAATATATGTTATAATTGCAGGGTAAATATGAATACATCATTGCTTTAGAGAAGGAAGAATGCGCACAATTTAACTATTCTATTAAGGTATGTAAAACAATTAGGTTCTTTCTCTTTGTGATTATTGTTTAATTTCATTGAAAACTGTGTTAATATTAAAAGCATTTATATCTGAAATCATATTATAAGCATCTTGCTAGTGTACTGAAAGAAACGTTAACATAACTACAGTTGAGTATAAAATAATTACTTTCAAAGAAGCTGTTGTGCTTTTGTTTTCATACATGTAGATGTCTAATATGGTGTTAATTATCATTGCCTTTAAGCTGTAATTCTTTCAAGTGTCTCCTTCCAGCGAAAAATAAATGTTGAGAAAACAGCACTTATGCTGTCAATCAAAAGAAACGTTGCTTCCTGTGGGAAAAGGTTATATCCCAATTTCTCGGTGAATATTCACTCCTTTTCAATACTGTTTTGTTTGTTTGAAAGATCGTAGTCAAAAGTTCATTGTTATGGAAAGAATGACTTTTTTTACCCTGAACATACATGGCCTCTGATAACAGTGAGCAGCACAATGTATATGTTGTGGTTCAAAATTATTTTGGTTTAAAAATTTTCAAACCAGTTTGATTTTTATTTTCCTTTGTCTCAGATTATGGTAATGAATACTACACAAAGGAAAATAAAAATCAAACTGGTTTGAAAATTTTAAAACCCAAAATAAATTTAAACCACAACATATACAACAATAACTACCAGCTTAGCTATTTTATTTAACTACCACCTTCTTTTGTTATAATCGTTAGTTATATCAACTACAGTGAATTACAGAAATTTCTTTTATTTCAAAAATCATAATTATATTACATACATCTTGAGATCTTCCTTGGGAATCTTCAGAAATGTCAGGATTAGTTTAGAAACATTTGCATGATTTTCTGACAATCATAACATCTTCGGAAATCTTCAGAAAATGGTCGGAAATCCATTAAAACCGCGAAAACCTTCTTTATTGGTATGTTTTTATATTAATGAACAAAATAATAAATGGTTGCTCGGATATATGAAATGTCATTGTTCAGCTCAATGTCTCACTTAATTAAATTAATTTGCTGTGCTCACTTGAGATATCGTGTTGAACACCCATTTTGAAAATTGATATTTATTTTTTCCTTGTACTCAGAGAAATGACATAATTCAAAATCGAAATATAATCTAGAGAACAATAAATGGGTGCACGAAGATACCATACATCCTCTATTAATCCCCCCCCCCCCCCCCACCCCACTTTGGAAGCAAGAAATTTTTTAAGCCAACCCCTCTCTTTTAAGCCCCCCTACCCTCCCCCTTTTCCTTTACAACCAAAACAAAAAACGTCAGACTGTATTATTGGTGTATTTTTACCGTACCATTCTAAGCATGAATTCGCATACAGTACCCATGAGCTTTGGGGGAAATATTACCGATACTTGTACTCGAAAATAATTTTAAATGCTAACAAACGGCCTAATCTTGCCATTGATTTTCAGCTTAGTGGAAAAATCAACGAAACGGAGACCAAAGTTTTTACAGAGACAGTATTAATTCCACAGAAGAAAACATTACCACCTACCCCAGGTTTGTTTATTCTTCACTCTAGATCTGTTTGCATCCTGTAAGCATTGCCATCACCCTCAATAAAACAACGCTTTCTCTGCTTTGCATGTCAATAGCATTCTGGGTGATGGTACATTTTGTAAATTAGTGTAAAATGTTTTGTTGGCTAAGTTGCCCTTCTCAACATGCAACACCTCATACCAAAGTAGCAAATATGAAAACAAATTTCCATGGACAAAAACAAGATTTCCCAAAGCAATGAGTGTGAACAATTGATAGATTAAAGATTAGCTAAGATTGAGGGACACTGACTGGCATTGCTTTCAAAACTACACGTGCCACTGTAACAATTGAATATTAATTTAAGTATTAATCAACAAGTAGCAAGATATTTAACGCAGTAAGGGAAGAAACCCATATTTTGTCACAGATGTTAATTTCAGCAAGCACATTTCTGTATACTTTTGCTTAGGTTTTTCGATGAACCTGGTGTACAAGCTGATCTCTAGAGATGAAACACAAGGCCATGTACTGTGCAAAAGTAATGCAAACGTATTTCGACGAATTTCGGAGCTTTTCGGGGCTTTTCGGCGAAAATGAACGAAAATGAACGAAATTTCGCTTCAAACGAAATTTCGGCGAAATTTCGGAAGCCTATTGTTTTAACTGCTGCGAAATTTCGCTTTGGCTTGCGAAACTGTCGAGCGAAAGTTCGCAGGACCTAGCGAAATTTCGTGCGAAATTTCGCTTCGCAGTCAACGAAGTTTCGTTCTATACTTCGAGCGAAAATTTCGCTCGTTCGAATTTTCGCTCGCTTAAAGTACAATATAATATAATACACTTCTCTAATTTGATAAAGCGTACGACAAAGAATAAACGAGCGAGCGAAAGATACGATAAAAAAGATTGCTTTCACCGTCCAAGAGTCACATTATAAAACTCTTTTCTATATATTCTGATCGAACGAAAAACAAAACAAAAGAGTGAGTGAGAGACATGATATAAAATTGTTTGTTGTTGCTGTCCCCGCGTCAATTTAAAACGTTTGCCATATACATGTATTTCGATCGAGCGAAAGAAACGATAAAACAATGTTTGTTGTTACCGTCCGAAGAGTCACACACATTAAAAACACTTCTCTAATTTGATCGAGCGGAAGACAAAACATAACGAGCGAGCGAATTAAGACATGATAAAGCTGGCAATGTTTGTTGTTACCGTCGGAAGAGTCACACACATTAAAAACACTTCTCTAATTTGATCGAGCGAAAGACAAAACACTATAAACAAGCGAGCGAAGACATGATAAAACAATGTTTGTTGTTACCGTCGGAAGAGTCATTAAAACACTTTTTGTGTTACAGACCGAGAATCACCTTTAAAACACTAATTAAAATAGTGGGCGAGAAACACAATTAAAATGTTATTTCATGATTGCGTCCGAAAAAGTCTATTGTTCCTACTAAACGCCCACATTTAAATTACGTTTAATTAAGTTCCATACTGTATCGTCATTTCCGATGCAATCATGCCAAAGGTAAACAACTACACACGAAATCGAATCGAGTCACTCTACAAGCAAGATCTTCATCCAGCTGAAATACTTAGGAAGCTACAGAGAGAAGGTTTGCTTGTCAGCTACGCCAGCGTCACCAGAATAATAAATAAACTTCGAGAGACTGGCTCCGTTAAGAACCGTCCCCGGTCAGGAAGACCAACAAAGCTTTCTGAAGCAGCGAAAGCTTTCATCGAACAGCAAATGCAGAAGAACGACGAGGCAAAGAGTAAAAAGATCCAGGTGAAACTAGCCAAGAAAGGTGTCGTCGTCAACCCATCTACAGTTCGCAGATCGCATAATCGGCATAATGCTCATAATGCTCGAAATTCTGCCGGCATATCTAGCTAACTAGTTATTTCTTAGCCCATTTAATGCTCAGACTTAACGTCTTATTTATTTATTTTTCTTTCAGATGAGGTTGTCCGGTCGTTTTCGATTCAATGCAAGAACAGTGTGGAAGTGGCGAAGATGTGGGATACTTGCAAAATAAGTATCGAGAAACGATGTCAA
Organism: Desmophyllum pertusum; assembly: GCA_029204205.1. Lineage (NCBI taxonomy): Eukaryota > Metazoa > Cnidaria > Anthozoa > Scleractinia > Caryophylliidae > Desmophyllum > Desmophyllum pertusum. Next base: position 895,861 of record MU826374.1, read on the forward strand.
AAGTTAACGAAAATAGGAAAAGATAGCCGTTTAACATAGTGATCTTTCTTTTAATGTTAGGATTAGGATTTTTTCTTTCTACGATCGTACAATCGTGTAATACACCTATTTCAATTAACGTTGTCGGATAGAAATGTTTTTAAAAGCCTGCAAAGCCCACAAGACAAGACCGAAAGGTAGCATGGGTAAAAGTAGAAAACTGCTGCACGCAACGAATACTAATGAGAAGTAACATGTAAAACATTATTTCTAACGTTTCCTTTTTGTTTTAAACCTGTAGAAGTAAGCTACTGTTAGCCAAACTAAATTGTAGCCAAATAAGCTAGCGAAAAAAACATGGAAAAACAAATTATATAATTCGGGGCAGACCAAATACATCACGTGCGAAATAAAAACGTGTAGATTTCTTTTCCAGCGATATGCAAATTATAATGAATACCCAGACTACCATTTGGTCGTGTCTTGTAGGCTTTACGCTTTTATCCGATTTTTATCCGACAACGTTAATTGAAATAGGTGTATACGTAAACGTAAAAGCACCGTTGAGTTTCGAATTTCACTGATAACCGAGATAAATCAAATTTTAGCAGAAATTAGCATACCGTGTTATTCCCGCATAGTTATTAGCATTATAATTTTGTTTTTGTAAGATCATTCATGTAGTATAAGTAATATTGTATGTTAACTATAAGATGTAATAAAGCAGTGATATTATTAGAGTGTACATTTTGACTCTGACTAGTATTTGGGTCGTCAGTGGAATAAAAAGAGGTTTTCGCACTCTAAAATGCTATGTCGTTTAATAATAAATCCCTTATTCGATAGTTTAACATACAATACGCGCGGACATTTTGCTCATTGCTCTCAAAATATCCGCGCGTATTATGTGTTAAACCAACGAATAATTAACCGGGCGTGTGCCTGGGGCCCAGCCCGGTTAATAAAATAGCTTCTGTTTTTTTTTTGTCGTCGATCTCTTATACCTCTACTCCGCCAAAGTGCTAGGAGGAGAGCTAGGGGTGAGTATGAATATATATGAATGTATTCGCCTTGTGAAAGATTTTCTCGGGGAAGAACGAAGCCCGGACTCGAGAGAGCGGCGGAAATCGAGCCTATGTGAAAGTTGGACTGGTCCAAATAGATATTAATTTAGGACCGCGTAAACACATCGGAGCGGCGTACAGATTTCGCAACGTCGGTGAGTTTGACTCGTCAAAATATTAAATCATTGTACTCACTACTAGGTGGACACACTAGGAGCGCCATTAGATCAATTTTTTTTTATCAAGGCTACGTTACATTTCGCCAGGGTCATAATATTGTCCTGTTTGTTTTGTGTGAAATACATTTCTTTTCCGTAAAGGAAAACAGAAACTTGCCCAGACTCGCAGATTTATGTAAACAGAAACTTGCTGAGACGTGCAGATTTATATTTGGACGATTACGTCATAGGGCCACGTCGAATCGTGACTTGAAGAAATTGTCTGTGAGGTGCGTACGTACATCACATACACTAGAAGCGCCATTAGATCAAATTTTTTATCAAGGCTACGTTACATTATTTCGCCAGGGTCATAATATTGTCCTGTTTGTTTTGTGTGAAATACATTTCTTTTCCGTAAAGGAAAACAGAAACTTGCCCAGACTCGCAGATTTATGTAAACAGAAACTTGCTGAGACGTGCAGATTTATATTTGGACGATTACGTCATAGGGTCACGTCGAATCGTGACTTGAAGAGATTGTCTGTGAGGTGCGTACATACATCACATACACTGGAAGCGCCATTAGATCAACTTTTTTTTATCAAGGCTACGTTAGATTTCGCCAGGGTCATCCTTTGCCTAAATGATATTTTATGAATATTGTCCTGTTAAATAATTGTCATTTTGTGTGAAATACATATCTTTTCCGTATATTTTCTGAGAAAAACAGAAACTTGCTGAGAAATGCAGATTTATAAATAAGGACGATTACGTCATGGGGTCACATGAGTCAACGTCTGTGATAAACCAGGGTCGCCGTTAGGTCAAATTTCATATCAAGCTATTACTTTTGATTTGAACATGAATACTCTGCTGTTTATTTAGTGTGAAATACATTACTTTTTCGTGTTGGTGCAGCAATTCACTTCCTTGTATGCAGAAGATTTATAAATAACAACCATTACGTTACAATATCACATTTTGACTCACGCAATTTGTCGAACTGTGACTAGAATAGCTGCGAATGATGATGGTGCAACGCGGAACGTCTGCGATTGATGGTTCAACACCGATTCGTACCTATGTTGTCGTGTTTTTTCCTCTTATTCAACTTTGGCTTTATATTGAGGAATGATCTTCAAAGACTGCTCAGAGGCAAGAAAATTGACAGTAGGCACTATACGCAAACATCAGACTTCAGCGTTACTGCCGTGACTAATCTGATAGATTTCAAGCAAGAGAGCAGGTAAAACGGCTTGCTTGCTTGATAAAAAATAGCCCGGTTATATTTTCTTCGAAAATTCTTGTTATAAGGTGTATATACTCTGTTTATGTAAGAATTCGCCATCAATAAGCGAAGCGAGCGAAAAAAGACACGATAAAACAATGTTTGTTGTTACTGTCCGAAGAGTCAAATTAACTTCTCTAATTTGTAATCAAGCGAAAGACAAAACATAACGAGCGAGCGAAAGACACGAAAAAACAATGTTTGTTTTTATCGAGCGAAAGACAAACCATAACGAGCGAGCGAAAGACACGATTAAACAATGTTTGTCGTTACTGTCCGAAGAGTCAAATTAAAACACTTCTCTAATTTGTAATCAAGCGAAAGACAAGACATAACGAGCGAGCGTAAGACACGATAAAACAATGTTTGTCGTTTTTGTCCGAAGAGTCAAATTAAAACACTAGTGTAACACCGACATGCTGCGTTGCCGCGATTGCTTCGAAAAGTAGAACTTGATTCTGTTTCGTCGAACGGGACAATTAATTTTAGGAGGTCGAGGGCGCGGGCGGGTTAACGGCAAACGATGAAATATAATTCCTCTTCCTTTTGCGACCTGTTAAAACAGTTTGGAGCTGCACAAGAGGCCGCATTGTGGACTCGAAACATCGAACGAAGGCACACCAAACTGCAGTTTAAATCACACATAGCCTGAGATCAGGCTCCTGAAGAAAATTTGCGAAAATTTGCGAGCGAAGCGAGCCGAGTCGCTGCAGAACGAAAGCGACGGAGCCTGAAGACATTCCTTTGATGCCGCCGATCCGCCCTCCAGTAATTAGTCCTGTTATAAAATGTCAACAAGTCACCTGGAGTGTTTGGCGTGTTTCCCAAATTAACTTCCCACGGTAAAAATGATCGCTGCATTTCAAGTATTACCCATAAAACAAGCTTGAAAGTAAAAATTGCTAAAAGTAAGCGTATAAAGCGGTGGAGACGGCTTCGTCCACGAAATTTACCGTAATACGCGTATGCAAATATGTAATTTTAGCCAACGCTACGTCTGTTAAATGTTCAATTTTCAGCCGTAATTTTCTCTTCGCAAATGACAGGGGCACCCAACGACAAAATTTTCTTGCAGGTGTCGGAACGTTGTTTTTACGTTATAATTGTGCTTTTTGTGCAGTTTAATGGCTTATTTTTAATCGCTAAGAAAAATGTTTCTTTTCGGATACGTTAGCTGAACTTTCAAACATCAGAAAATTTTAGGGATTGAACTCTTATTACCCGAATTTACGAGCTGAATTTGCCTTTCCGAAAATCCTAGCTGACATTTTTTTGTACCCAAAACGACATTTTTATCTCTCCGAAAACAAAAGGAATTAATTTCCCCATATTACGAAAGTTGGAGATGACATTTCCCTAACCGAATATCTGAGGCGATTATAGGCCTTCCGAACAGATATTCCACCGAAACGATCCGTTGGGTACCCCTGAAATGAAAGGACTCCAACGCAAAAGATCGCCGGCTAACCGGCTCCGTGTCCATTTTTTGGCAGTTTTTATCCTTCCATTTCGAACTTCAGCTTTTAGGCCTAACGGGACAACTCTTCGACTTGGCCTTTCATTATCGAAACAACGGCGACACAATTAGAACAGTAGATCGTTCTAATCTCCCGAGGAAAATTCTTGCCAAAACCAGTCGGGAGAGTCCCAAATACATCGCGCTCTTTTGCCACAGATTCTAGGCATATCTTTTGCTCTTCCTTGAGCCGACGGATATCTGAAAGATCTGATGGCAAAGAATAAATTCCGTAACGCTTGCTCAATTCTCCTGTATTCAACTTCAACAAACAACGCGTGACATTGTGTTGTCAACTTCTGTCACATCATTCACCGCGAATCTGTCAATATTAAGCAAAATGACCAATCAGATCATGATACCAGAATCTGGTATCATGTATCGGCGGCGTCAAAGGAATGTCTTCAGGCTCCGTCGCTTTCGTTCTCGCCCCAGGCAGCGACTCGGCTCGCTTCGCTCGCAAACTTTCTTCAGGCTAAATCACACAGCGCTTCCCGCCAATTCAGGTTGGACTATTTGACGTCACGATTATGCGGCCAGGTTGCTGAGTAGGCTTCAAAATGGCGGCGGTCAAATCGAATTTTTCGATACTTTGAAGGCAAATTTCGCGAGGTTACGAGGGTCTTTCGAACTTCAAACTACGGTCAGTAATTAATCTTCATATATACTTTTTAATGGTAGTGAATTCAAGCTGGAATCGACAAGCCTCTTGGAAATACAAGGTAACAATACTGAATAGGCTAACTGCTTAAACTTGTGGTGTAAACAGGCTGTCATTTTTTGGACGAATTTGTGTCGGTTTACCGATCTTTCCGTAAATTGTTTAGTGCTCTTTCATTCGCATTTGTTGTACATTTACAGGAATTTGCCATTAAATATTTCGTTCCAAACTTCGTGCATGCCCATATGTTATGAAAGAATTAATAGAGAGTAAATTCTCGTTATTTTTAAATTTATTCTTACAACTGTTTAGCTCAAAATTGCACAAAACGGTTGTTTTTCGCTCAGGCGGGCACTATCGATCCGGGGATTTTTGCCCGACGGGCACTATTACCTGACAGTGTCTCTCCGCGGATGAACACTATCACGTCACGTGTTCGATTTAAGCCAATCAGAATCAAAGAAAATTTAGTGGTGAACTATAACGATTGACAGGATTTTGCTGCGGCCTTTCTATTTTCGCTCTTCTGTGACTTCTGGCTCTGTTCGGTCCATTATATCCATCCACACATTTGACACGCATACCCAGTCTTCTCTCATTTTGATAGAGCCTGGGGATTAAAATTTCGGATGAGGGTTTTAGGTCGAATTTATCGTTAACGTTAAATTCAGCTTGTAGAATCTCAAGATCTGGTCCAAAATTAAATGTGTCACCCAGCAAATCTACAAATGGCGGACCTTCGATGTTATCTTCGTTGATTCAGGCTTCATTTCCAGACTACACCAGTTAGCGAATTAGATCTTTTAATTCACTTTATTTCCAGCCATCGGTCGCGGTCCACGGACGCACCTGTCGCACCCCTCGTCCTACGGGCCTGATCATTTTAGTGTGGTTAGCCAAAGCAAGAGATGTTGCCTTAGGGCTAGGGTTATCAAATGCAATACGCCAAAGAAAAAAATAACAAAACTAACAAAGTTGCTGCACTATCCTCAACGGCGACAACTCGGAGAACGTCGTCGTCGAAGTCTTGTCCTACATTATCAATTGAGAGGTCTTGTGAGAGTTGACGAAAGCCATTGGTGTGGAAATGTTTATATCTAGTATACATGTCCGAAATTATAAAGGGATGATGTGGATTCATGACTGCTGGGTCAGTGTAGAGAAATATAACTCCGATGGTGAAAATTTCGGGGAATAGGCTATTCCTGCTTTTATTTTTATTAACAACCTCGATGTGAAAGGACGCACTCTACATCTGCAAATACTGATTTAAAAGAATAAAAGTTGTGGAAATCAACTAAATATAAAATGTAACGTAATAAACAAATCTAGTCATGCACGTGGAAAACATGTAGCGGGTTTGCGTGACGAATTCAAATTCAAAGTTTGTGCTTGTTTCATGTAATTGTTCATGCATTATTACATTTACATGTATCTAAAACTATTTTAGCAACAATCTGTAGTTTGTTTACAATTCACAGAAATCAAACAATAATGTCGTCACTTTCTATTCACATCTTATATTTTTCGCGTGACAACTTGTTAAGCGGCCGATGCATCATGGGCATCGAGCCGCTTCAAGAAATGCACTTTTTTTTTCGTGTCGCTAGCCTTAGTCCTCTTCACGGTTGACATGATGTTATCGCACAACATCACGGTCTAAAATTAGCCAGGAGAGAATTTCTCTTCCACATTCTTTCTGTAGTGTCGTGTAAGTGCGTAGATGTATTTAGTTTATTACAGTAATCGCATTGGAAAAAGCAAAGACAAATGTCCCACAGCGTGAACAGCAGTGTTGTTGCAAAATGTGCTAAATTTTGTTGTGTGACCGTTTCTCGTTATTCGATCCCACGGTTGACATGACGCAATCTCTGGTCATGTGAAGATGATGCAATAGAGGTATTGTGCTATGAGCATGAAGCAATCCGCATTGGGATTTCTCTTCCTGATCGCAGTTACGATACCCCGTGGTATATGTTTTTGTAAACGTGATTAGTGTCCTTGGATTAGTGGTATTAAGATAAATTAAGGTATGTTTTCAAATGACTATTTGTCATTAGTTGATGGCATTTAGATATATATTTCAGTTTCTACACAGTAATCTTAAAGTTAACCTTTGAAGTCTGGAATAAGCTTATTAATCGTTTGTCGTGAAAGGTTTTAACATTCACACTTTTCCTATAAGAGATGAATAATTCAAATACTTTCTGTCTAGAAATCAAAAATGTGTGCATAAGAAAAGTGATTATTTTTAATACTGATCTGTGAAGCTGAGCATCTTAAAGTTAACCTATGAAGTCAGGAATAAGCTTATTAATCGTCTTTTCCTACAAGAGATGAATAATTCAAATACTTGCGGTGGAGAAATAAAAAATGTGTGCATAAGAACAGTGATTCTTTTTAATACTAATCTGTGAAGCTGATCATGTATGTGCTGATGCAGAGTTTCAGAATGTAGTTGGATAACAAACAAAAAGTCGTCTTTCTTACTTCAGCAGAAATGAAACTTGATGACTTGAAATGACACAGGGAGCACAGGAGTCGAATTGCGTTACTGCGTTATTCGATCTTGTTATTGTTTTCTCTTTGTCGTCCCAGCGGGTACTTAATGATCGAATAATGTAGTAACGCAATACACCGCGTATAAAGCCGAATAGATCGACTCACAAAGGTCATCGTATAAAGCATATAAATCGAAACTCGAAAAAGTCCAATTTTGATCCTCTACTGCCTGTGGAAAATATTGAAAATGTTTACATACGATAGCTTCCTGATCTCAGTCTTTACATATGGATGGAAACGAATTCAAAAAAGCACCACACACGACATAAACTTTGTTGAATCATAGAAATCAAGATTACTCTTTAATCAGTAGTAGTGGACCAAGTCATCTTGAAACATGGACTACTTAAACACAGGATTATCTGTCTGTGATCTTTCTTGAGCTTGTCACAAAGTTCCCTTTTGTTGTTTGAATCGGAAGTGAGCTATCAAAATAATCATTGATAAAAACAACTGTTTTATCAACTGCCACGTATTTGAGTTGTATTTTAACTAATCAATCATTTTTTGTTCAATTTATTAAGCGGCCGATGCCCATATATGGACATCGAGCCGCTTCAAGAAATGGACGGGTTTTTTTCATGTCGCTAGCCCTAGCCCTAGCCCTCTACACGGTTGACATGATGTTATCGCATCTCGGTCTAAAATTAGCCAGTGGAGAATTTCTCTTCCACAGGCTTTCTGTAGTGTCGTGTAAGTGCGTACATGTGTTGAGTTTATTACAGGAGTCGCACTGAAAAAAGCAAAGACAAATGTCCCACAGCAGTGAACAGCAGTGTTGTTGCAAAATGTGCTAAATATACGATCCCAGCGGGGAATCGGCTTCCGGTTTCACGCAAACTGCGGACTTTAGCGAGACTGGCGTGACTACTTGTTTTTTTCACTGCACTTTCCCCAGTTGACATTGCATTGCATTGTGAGGGGTTTTCGCATTACATTGTAAACGTAGCCAGGAGACATGCAAATAAATAGCCACTAGATAATTTCTGTTCTGTTTAATACATGCACCTCATTAAACGAACGATAAAACTCGGTCCCAAAAACATAACAGTTTTTCTTACACAATTCCACAGCATATATGTCATTCACAATTTATTTTCACGTTGAGCGAAAACACATCTGTGCCCTTGTTGATTATGATGCAATTGACATTAGCTAAAATTTTCTACACAGTAAACTTGACCTAAGCTCAAACTTACGCTAGCCAAAATATTGCATCACCCAGTCACGTTTTTCGTCACGCAGGTTCGAAGTTGACTCTTAGATTTGGCGGGAGAACCTCAGAGTAAACTGACCGAGGGGGTGGAGGGGTGCATTGTTCTTTCTCCCCTCAAGGTGAAATTGGCCCGGGGGGTTCTCCCAAAAAATTTGGGTGGGGGTGTGCCGCTGGGCTAGAACAACCCTAATTTTGCGAACCTGTTCCAGACTAAGGGCCTGTTTACATGGAGGGTGGGTGACCCGGGTACCCGGGTCACCCTCCCTCCATGTAAACAGGCCCTAAATGTTGAAAAAAGATACCCTATTCCGGACGATTCTTAACGATTTTCTTTCTAACCCAAAAGGCTAAACTACTAAGCAGCACTGCGAGTTGTAGTTGTAAAGCTTTTTTAACACTCCTACGCGTTTCTTTTCGTCTGACTACTTCATCTACCCTATGCCAGAGTATCAATTACCGATCTTCATGCCAACTCCTGGGAAACTGATACCCTGATACCCAAAAATGCCTTTTGGTATACCCTGTTCCAGACCAAAATGCTCAAAAACCATACCCTGTCCAGCTGCACGTTCCTATATAGCGAAAATAAGGGAGTGCCCCCCCCCCCCCCGGGAAATCGGCCGCTTGTAATCCCTTCAGGGGTTCTTGTTATGTAAATAAACAGCCAGGAAATACTTGCAATTAAAAGACTAAAGACTAGTAACCAAGTACCCAGGTGCTCCCCTCCCGCTTACTCGATTTGGCACGAAATGACTTCCTGAGATAGGAAGAGCCGGTACACAAACCCGTTCCCAGGCTTCCAGGTGAACGTGCGTACCCCTCTCCAGAGAGAGAAAGAGAATGTCTAGGAACAGTCCTGCTAGGAACGAGGCTGAAGGAATTACCCAGGTTTGTTTTCATGAAAAGAAATGTGACTCTTTCAATCTTTCGGTTCCTATTAACAAATTTGTGTATGCATTCGCAATGTTTAACGCCTGAGAAAAATAATTAACTTTCACACGATATTTATTTCACACACGTAATTAAATAACTTCAGAAACTACGAATCTTGGCAAATATTTGCCAAATAAAATTGTTTACATTCAAATAACCGTCACACATACATATGTATATACAGTGGATTGGACTGTCATTTCTCTCATCACAAGAAACTAATAACTAAATATTAAGTAAACTAACCTCAATTTCCAAAGTTTTATTGATTTCCATGAAGACTAATCCTTTTAAAACAGCAAAGCGTCTAGCCCAAATACAGTTGTAAACAAGTCCATCTTCCGTTCATCCGTATTCCTATTTCCCATCGTAATCATTCCATTGCGAGACTGCATCTTATGTTTTAGTATCGACTTGTTAATAATATTCACGGCATTTCCGAGAATCCACCTTACTGATTGAAATCGCGAGAGTCCCTAACCCATTCCGTTTACTCGGCTCATGGGCTACATGTATGCGCATTCTCTGAGTAAAAAATGCAGTAGCCATGAGCACGCGTCGCGGGCCTATTTTTATGGCTACTGCGCTTGCGCAAGTGGACATTATTGTCGTCGTCGCAGCATTCTTTTTTGTAACAATTCTTTGAATAAGTGAACATGATATGGCATTGTTCGATTGTTTCGCTTCATTGACAGTGGTGTCAAGTGCAATGCTTAAAAAGAAGATTGGCATATTTAGTGAGCTATATGGAGAGAAATTGCGTACACGTTTGTTTTTAAATGTTTTTATTTACGTAGGTGTATTTCTTTGACAACTGCACGAACAGGGTCGCGTTTGGTTGAACCACATTGTTGAAGCCTTTTTGAGAAACCGCTGGTCTTTTAGAGTCCTTCGCACAATTCATTTGTTTGAGTTGTACTATCGTTATTGAAGTTTCCTGAAATAAAGATAATAAATATTATAAGTTGCTGAAAAGGGAATATAAAATTAAGATATTTACTGAGAAGGACGGATAATTTTTTTTTCTAGTTAGTAATGTTTATGTGGGAGCTGTATTTGCTTGGCTAGGCTTCAAGGTGAAGCCGCAGAGTTTTTGAAAATCATTCCAGCACAGCTTCAATTGTTTAAAGGATGATGAAACAGTATAAAACGAGCAATTCATAACTGAAGAGATAAATGAAATTTCTACAGGTAAAACTTGATATTCGTTAAGCCTTGGGTTGCGATAGACTCATTTAGTCACACGCGCGAGGGGTGAAGTCAGAGAAGAAAGTATTGCTGAGGGACCAAATAATTTTGTTATGCTAGCGTGAATTTACAACTCTTTGAAAATCTTCCAGAGCTTCAGTTGTTGAAAGGCTGATGTGCAATTTATTTTTAGATTCTGTTATGTCAGCGCGAATGCTGCTGTGTAAACAAAGATATTACATGTTTAATTAATATCGTTTTAAAAACTGTATGACGACAATCAGAAGAGTATGAGTGATGAGTGATTTGAGAATTTTGTTATGTCAGCATGAATGCTGCGAATGCTGTTGTGACAAAGATCAAAGCCGCGTACTGGATTGCAGAAAAAAATTAATTCACCGCGCTTTCGGGAGTCTGGCGTTGGACATCGTGACAAAATGATATTTTCAAAACGAGGAATGATTTTAATATGAAAATATCTTCTAAAATTATAGACGAACTTATCAGTAGTATAGGACATGGGGGTACCGGCGCATTTTGCTCCATTTTTGACCGTTTCAAGGCCCGCAGACCCCGGTTTCAAACCCTAAAATCCATTTGACATACATATATCGCTACGTTTCCCTGTATTTGTGCCTTTATACAGAGTATGAGCATTATAGCCGTTTTGTGGCTCTTAGAGGTGATTTCGCTCATGGGGCTACCAGCGCAGAATTTCAGATTTGTGATTCTATATGTTCTTTAAAACAAATGGCATAATTTTTAGGGAGGTATAAAATGCATTTCATTGGATGGTTTATAATGATTTCATTTTAAAGGATCCATTAAAAGAATAATATGAAAAAGTAAAGAATGATGCATTTAAGTAAAGAGTTATGAATTTAAGGGTTTAATTGATTTTATAATGTCCGTATGCGTAACTATTGATTCCGTCTTTTAATAAATATCGTTTGTCATCAAAGCAACTGAGTGATATCTTGTTGATTTCATAGCTTGAAAGTTGATGATTCTGGCTTCTTATTGTTTTCATCTTATGATACATATATGTTATTCGCCGGCCGGGAGGTCCGTATAGGGAAAAACTGTGCCCGAGGTCTCGATTACGGCCCGAGGTTGCTTCGTAATCGAGACTGAGGGCACAGTTTTTCCCTATACGGACCGACCAAGGACGGCGAATAACGTGTTTATTTTTTTGCTTTCTTTGACGAAGGCGGCTGGTATTATATGGACGCTCTTTCTACGCGCGCTGACTACGCGCGCTAGTCGGCTTTTAACTTACACTTGCACTGTAAAGTAATCTTTATTTAATGATCCGTTCGCAAACCTGATGTTAAAAACCTGATTGAAAAATACAACTCAATGAAATAAGTACAGCAAATCGAATAAAAATGCACAAAAATACATATTTTTGTGATGAATGAAAGACAAACAAACACCAAAAAAGCCATTTAAATGGGACTGTCACGTACCAAATATGGAAAATCACCTGACACGACTTCGAAATACAAAGATGCAAATGAGTCAATGTGATCATTTGACGACACGTTTTTCGAGCAAATATGAGTAGAAATCTGATTTAAATGTCTACTGCACCGGTTTAAAGAGTTTACAAGACTGCAGTCAAAATGGATAAGTTAACACATTGTCCTTAGTCGGAGTCCGAATCGATAATCGCCACACGTTTTCTTTTCTTGGCTGGCCACGAGGTTTCTTCTCCGCCAGGCATGTTGAAATTGAAGGTACAACCTTCAAATTTCCCAATGGATGCACCTGAAAAGAAGCCTTCCGTCGACGTCGATGTTGATGTTTCGTTCCTCTGAACGGACAGTGCGGGTTTGGCTCCTTGTGTACTTCCAGAATTGCTAGTGGAACCGGTGGAACTCTCGCTCGACCGACTAAGCACCAAGGACATTTGCCGCTGATGGCTGTGCGAAGCCGACTTGTATGCATCTAAACTTTTGAGATTTTTGTGACCGCTCAGCTGGGCAACGTAGTTTTTCAGGAAACTCGGCGTCCATTAAACGGGATATGCATGTTTTCCTAACGGAGTGATTGCTGATGTTTCCAGGCAATCCAGCGACTTTGGCTGCATTCACGAGGAATTTTCCAATGGCATTCTTTCCCAAAGGACTCTTTGAGTACCATATCTGGGACCCTGGCTTTCTTTTGTGGTTTATAGCCAAAAAAATGGCGAGTCCGGGTGTTTCATTTCTTCCGGACGATGAGAGGAGAACTTTCTGAACAGCTTAACTGGGCAGCGCTCGGTATCCGTAGCCTGTGCGGTTGGATTAAAAGCTCTTTGTGCACCTTCGCCATGTCTTGTTTTTGGCCCACGTTCAACTCTCAACACAAGAACTTCGCCGCCACTTTCTGGATCTTTTTCAACAACAACATCTCCCCATCTCAATTTTCTGGATTCATCTCGTGCTCTGAAGCCAAAATGCAGCGATAAAGTCCACCAAATGGTTCTCTGGAGCACTTCAGGGTCGTGGTCACCAAACTGTTTGGTTTCAAACAGCAAGTCCTCTTCTGCTTCGGTCAAACATCTTGCTGCTTGAGAGCGATTTCCCTTGGCGTGCTTCTCAACAAGCTCTCGTTTCTTAGCGAGAAGAACGTCCCTTGACTTTGTAAATTCCTGGTCTTTGAACAGATTCAAACTGGAATTTTTGTCGTTTAAGTAGCGTTGAAAACTTCTTTCAAAGGATGTCAGGGATGATGGCTCGTACACTCCGCCATCTTTCTTCTTGATGTTGATGTAGAATCTGCACAGCAGGACGTTCAGGTCAGTAGCGGGAATATTCTCTAGTTCTCTCGTTTCTCCGATAGTGGAACAGAATCGCTTCCAAATGTTCATGTCATAGGCCGTCTTCTTTTTCGTGTTTTCTGGTCTTTGTGCCTCAATAAAATCTTGGAAAGTTGCGAGTTCGTCTGTAGTCGTGTTGCCAATGTTTTGGTTTTCTTGTAAAATGTTTTGCTCTTCGCTCTCTTCGGGGTAATAAAATTCGCTTTCACTATGATAGTTTTCACTATCCGAATCCATTTTGGTTTGATTGATATATGTTACAGCATTTAAAGTAGCCGGCGGCTGTTTTAAAAAGTAAAGTACATTTTTTTAACCGAGAAAATTGCGGAGCGTTCGGAACTTCGTCGGAGCGGTCCGTAACTCGGGGTCCGTACTGTGTGATACGGACCGCTGAATCGCGCGCTCTTAGCCAATCAAATTCAAGGATTTGGATACGGACCGCTAAAAAAAAAATAAATCTGCTTATTTTCAAATATTGTATTTTTATAGTCGATATGTGTGATGTTCTGCTTGATGATGTTCTTCTTGATTCCTTTAGCTGTCTTACCACCTTTATTGTTTTCTTTTATATATGAATACATTTTACTTCGCAATCCAATAAATTCAACTATAGGCACACCAGCAGCTTCATCTTTAAATTTACCAATTACTTTCTTATTTGTCTTATCATAGAATGGGGAATCTTGAGGATAGTCACTGTTATCGAATTTCTCTCTATCATTCCAAAAGTCTTTATACACATCTTCAGCTTCAATTTCATAAGTTAGAGAGTCTGTATCAGTGAATAGTAGTCTTGCTTTGTCACCGTATTTGGTTTTGATGTGGTTATAATGGAAATCATACATAAGCGTTTTAGATAGATCTAATATACACATACCCACATAAGCCGGCCGGTTAAGGGTTAGTGTTTCTTTGATCTTATGTACTGCTACCAGATTTTCGGTGAATATTTTTGATGATACAAAGGTTGGTTTAGCGGCTAATTTTAATAATTTCTTTTTATCAGTTACAAGTCTTACATCAACTCTCTTACGAATATTCTCCATTGTCTTGCCGAAGACGCTGTTATTCATAAGTTTGAAGAAATCTTTTTCGAACGCATTTTTGGCATTGGTACGTTTGACCGTGTTGAAATCGATGTATTGCTTCAACCATGGTGATTGATTAAACTGAAGCACTCTATGAACTTTTATCACTTTCAAGCCGAGGTCTTTGTATAACTGGAGGTTTCTATAGTGCAGAACATATTTCTCTTTATTGCTCAGAGTTGGGATCAGCTTTTGAACAAGACCGGTTGACATATTATACTTCTGCTGTATCTCTCTGCAATATTTCGATAGCATATCTTTTGTAACCTTAAGTTTCTGAGGAGCGCAAGGAAAATCGTTGTGACTATTATGTAGTTCTTCCGGATATTCAAGATCAACCTCAAGAATCAGTCCTTTTGCGCTATCTTCAGTGTATTTTGTCAGATCAAGCTTATTAATCTGCTTTTCTGTCATCCATTTAAATCCTCCTGTCGGTAAATGCTGACTCATCGCCCAACCGTACAAGTTGTTAGCGTCTAGATACATTATATATTTTGAGGGCGCCTTCTCATCATATGTTTTCATGTATTTATTATTAGCTTTACCGTATCGATTGGCTATGTAACTCGTTCCTCCGCGCATACCTTTCTCAACGAACTGAAACATGTCAATATCAGTCATGAGTTCTAATTTAATATCAGTCATTTTTAGCATAGCATCCCAAGACAAACCTGGTGATGTGAAATAATGGCATGGATCTAATTTGTAGTATAGCATACATGTTTTCCTGAAGTTCTCAAACACATCAGCCAGCAGAAGAACATCTGATTTGAGGTAGAGATTGTGATATCCGCCCATTGATTTTATGTTGAAAGTGTCCCATACAGTTTGAGCATGTTGATAGTCTTCATTTGAAATATGCTCATTACTGAGAATGCTGTAAAAGTCTTCTTTTGTTGGTAGTTCTGTTTTATTAAATTTCTCAAAACTGTCCATGAAGTCGTACGGATATGTACCTTTTCGTTTCATTAATTCAAGTTTTTCGTCTTTGAATACCTGTGATGTATATTTGAAGGCTTCTATTGGAAGGTTGTTTGCTAAGTTACTCAATCCTTGGGACATAAATTGGAAACTGTCAATGAATGTCAGATGATTACCAAGCATAAAAGCCATATATTTCTCCATGTTGTTAGGGATTGCATTGATATTCATCTGTTTCACTTCTCCTTTTATATTCTTATATGTGTTCTTCTTCACAATCTCACCAATCTGCTGCATTATAAAGTGTGAATCATAGCCTCTTAGATTGTGAAATATAACAGGAATTTTGATATCTTCAGGTTTAATTTTGAGTTTTAAATTGCCTCTGTATTTTCCAGTAATATGACAATGGTCTCTGACTCGAACATCTTTATCCGTATATTTCTTGTTACAAATGTGACATTCTTTAGTATGTTCAAAGCATAGTTCATCTTCATCAGTCATTTTTAATGGTTTGTTGAAGTTATTTTTCATAACTATTTTGCAGTAATTCACTTCATATAGCATTTTCTCCATAAATTTATAAACAGCATTCTCACCTCGATAGATCGCTACAGGTTTGCTGTATTTATCATCATAGCAGCAAACTAATTTATATCCGTATCCACAATCGGTATGCTTTTGGTAAGCCTCAGTGTATGATGAATCATCATTAGGTTGACAACCTTGTACTTTCTCAGTGATAGCTTCGAAATCTGCATATATTACAAAGGGTACTGCTAGTTGTTTGTGATGATTTTTAAATACAACCGTCTCACCTTTTTCAGGCATTTTAATAGCTTGTTCGCCGTTAATGACTATACAGTTGTCTTTATGATTATTAAGGACTTCTTCAGTTGAAAAACATTGTAAGCAATACCTACAAAAATGCTTTCTCTCTTTGTGTTTTGTTTGGTTGTACATAAACTTATTGAAGTCTTTAATCAGCACATAATGTGTCTTTTTATCTTCTGTTATCAGCAGTAGTTCCATGCAATCTTCAAACTTCTCTTTTGACACATATATTGGATATGGCTGCTTACCTTCATAGCCGAATACATTAATTCTGATATTGTTCTGCTTTTCTATTTTATTGTACTGTTTAGTGTCTACTGGAAATACGATTCCAGAGTAATCTAAATTTCGAATGAGTGCTTTGTCAGATTTTTTAATTCTTTGAGAATCTTGATCTTGGGGGTTAAGGTGTCTTATGTGGCACCATCTAAAGCATTCATCATCTCTATTTTTTATGTTAATTAATCCTTTGGCGCTATTTCGCAGTTCTGATGGTAGTATTATATATGATGAGCCGTTCATTGGTTTGTATTTGATGATGTTGAGATAGTGATTATCAACAGATTGTATAGTCCAACCACTACCTTCTGAAATCCAGACAGCTACCATATTCAATATTTGCTGTTTAGACAATTGTAACGCTTCAGCGATTTCAGTGTTGTTGATGATTGTTTGGGGTTGACTGTTAAAATATGCAGTCTTTGACACTTTCTTATCACTAACTAGCTTCTCAAATGTAATCTTAAGTGTTTCAATATATTTAATTCCTGTCATTGATATCAATATATCTTTAATATGAAATTCAACAGCCTTTCTGGTGTTTTGTAGTTGAACTAATGGGTCTTTATTGTTTTTGATACTTATTTCATATGATTTTGTATAACCATTAAGAGCTTGAGTAGTCTGTTCTATTTTAGTCCTTGGAGCTGGAACGGGTTTATATGTTCTTGGAGCTGGAATGGGTTTGTAATCATCTACTACGATAATTTTAGGTTTAACACTTCTTGGAGCTGGCTTTTTTGTTTCTACCACTTTAATTAATTCAGGATATAATTTTTTATAAGTGGGACCACCCACTTTTATTAAACGATTTGTATTTGGGTTACGGATCCATTCACCTGATTTTGATGTTGATTTTTTTACTTCAATTGGCTTAACAGACTCAACAACAGGTTTCTCTTCCTCTTGCTTCATAAGCATTTTGACAAGTTCTACCTTGGACAGTTTCAAGAGATCGCTCTCGTTCATATTAACAGTGTTAGATAAATTTGATATTTTCATTCTATATATTATAACTATAGTTATTTATTTAAGTAGTTTTTTCGATTGCGTTTAAGTATGTGTAAGAATTCGAATGATCCACGTTTTGGATCCTTAGAACTATATTTTAATTTAGATTACCATATTGTTTGTTTATGGCTTTGATGTTTTTCGAATGTTTAATTGATTTCTGGTGACAGTGTTTACCACTTAAAGTATAATTTTTTCCGGTGTTACAAACATAGCAATACCATTCTTTATTTAACATGTATGCTGTTCTACGATCCTTCCTCTCTGTATCGGTAAAAATTCTTGGTCTACCTCGGCCTCTTTTGATAGGAATCTCCATATATACTACTATATATTATTTATCCGTTTATATGTTTATCAAGAATCGGTCCAAGTTTCTTCTCAAGATCTTGGATTCGTCTCTTGAAATTATAACGATGTCTTGTCATCAGATAGAAGCATGCAACAACTAGTTCTAGTTCATTCATACAAGTGTTTTATATAATTTTATGAAAATACTTGTGATGTCTTCTTCTTGTTTTAACAGATATGAATTTCCTTTTGCAATATTTGCATTTTACCCGAACGTATCTGCAATAACTGTTTATAGATCTGATAAGGACGTCATAGTCATCGGAAACTAATGTTTTATATCCATTGTCTCTATATTTTTTAAGCATCACTCTTTGGGCCTCTGATAAAATGCCTGTTTTCTTTGGTGTTTTAAGTTCTATGCAAAAACCTGCATATTTTTTATGAAGACTGCTAATAATTAAATCAGGTTGTCCTTTTTGATAGCCCTTTTTCCATGACTCAATCCGTTTTATACCGGTGTCTTGTAGCTCTCCTAATCCTGCGATTAATAAAACATTCGGATGAAACCTTCTGATGTAATTAACTACTTTTGTATGTAGATCATATTCATCCTCTATTTTAAAACACAATGTGTTGGGATTGTCAAACATCTTATAATAACCGTGTTTGCGGATAGATGGTAGCACTTTTGAGAAAACCCAATCTTGGAAATGTTTCGCAGTTTCCAATTTAGATCTAAAAATCAATGCATACAACCCCGGTTCCGATATGAATATTGCCTTCTCCCGAATCGTTTCGTTGGGGTAACGAATCGTTACCCCAGTTTTTTGGACCTTTTCGTAGGGGTAACGATTCGTTACCCCTAGATCTATAGCTGTTTTTTATATTTTTCATCAACGTGATCAATAATTGCCTTTTTTGTATTACTATAACCCAGCAATGCGGCGATTTCACAACCTTTAAAATATACATTCTGTTTTTGATCCATTAGTACACCAATATTGAACTCTTTATTAAAATATTGTTTTAATGACATATACTAATGATCAATAATATGTGTTTATATATTTTTAACATCACTCAGAGGTATCCATGAATTAAATTCTTTTGGATAACCAGACCATGATACAAGAGCTTGTTTCTTTTTATAATCTCTTTTGATGACTTTATCAATTCTAAATACATCCTGTTCGGCTTTCAACAACTCCTGCTTATAAAATGATCCTTCTATGGATTCATTATTCAAATCTTTTAATTTATAAGTTATTGGGTTAGTGTATTGAATTTTGTCAACTGTAAATACTTCTTCAGTCCAATTTGGTGTATAACCTTTATCAAACACTTTCCGTTTATACTTTGATATTCGAACCTTATCACCAACTTTGAATTTTGGTTTAGATGATAACGGCTCCATTTCACCATATAAATTGAAATATACAACTCCTTCATTTTTAACGAGTGAATGCTTTGCATGAACGAAGTTATAGCGTATAGCGGACAAATTTCACTCGCTCGATCCCTCGATCACTCGATCCCTCGGTCGATGGCCACTAGGTTGTAAACTTTAATGTATGCGTAGTACGGTAATTTATGCATTATCAGTAAACAAAATGGCGCCTGGCGCGGATCTCTTCTATTTTTCAACACGGTATTTTCACTCGTAAGTACTAAAACATGGAATTCGAAATTGAAAGAAATAACTCTAAATAATACTCGACCGCCCAAAGAGGAGACATTTAGAATATTAAAAGTGAGTCACGTTTGAAGTTCTTCGATCGATTCAAGGCTGCAAGGCTGATCAAGGCTCAAGCTGTCGAAACTTAAACCAAGCTACGGACTTCAAGACTTAGGAAAACACTAAGTATGTTAAATGTTGTATCTTCTTTATACCAAGTGTATGAATAAAATCTAATATATCTTAATCATTCTATATTTTCTTTTGTACCACTACGGTATGGAATTCTGAATTCTATGATATTTTATTTTGTTTGCGTCTGAACTATAAAAACCCTTCAATGCTTTTTTTTCCAGCGTATATATTTAAAGCGAACTGATATTAGTACCTGTGTTTCTCATACTTGCGGGGCAAAAAAAAAAAAAAAAAAAAAACCTGCCTCCACTGGGATTCGATCTCGCGACCTTCGATACCTAAAAGATGATGCAAGATTCCTTTTTTGACTCACGTGCTTTTGCTCCGCTGATTGAATGGACGACTATCGCGGGCTCAAATGAGATTCACCGAGACACCGAGTTGCTGTTGTCTTGAGCTGGAAGTGGCTTAGCCTGCGAGAGCAGACGTAATTTTCCGGCTCGAGTTTCCCCGCCGAAAATTAGCGTCTGCGAAACCGAGCTTGTGAGATGATTTCCGTGACGTAAATTCTTGTTAACCAATCACAATTCACTTTGCATATCCGAAAAAGTACCACGCGTGAATCGTGCGTGGAGCTCACGCTAACACGTGGAAAAAAGATGGCGGAAGATGTGGAGAGCGCATTGAGGAAAGTTTCCGCTGTGTTCGGCTTCGATAAGCTCAATAAGCATCAAGAGGATGCCTTGAGATTTATAGTTGAAAAGAAGGGCGATATATTTGTGAATCTTCCAACTGGATTTGGAAAGTCTGTAGTATTTTAAGCTTGCCTGTGTATTCGTGTATCGAGCCGAGTTCCAAGAACATTGTTATTGTTGTCTCACCGCTGATAAACCTCATGAAGGACCAGGTCAGCCTCTTAACTACGCTTGAGATCAGCGACTATGGTCAAAGGAATTGAAAGTGGAAATTAATTACGGGTCAAAGAGCTAAAGTAACCTGCGAGGGCATCCGTTGTTTTCAACTCTTGTTTTACCTGCTGATGGATAATATCCTCTACAGTTGAAGAAATCTGCAGGTAGCTTTCCTGAAATCATTGTAGTGTTTATACAATTTGATTTGATTTGTCAAAACCGTATGCACTCACTGTCTCATACAGGCTAAGTTAAGCTTATATTGACTTTTTGCATTTTCGACTGAAACCTTGTTTTTGAGACCCCAAAATACCAATATCAACATTTCAATTCTCTTCAGTGGTCTCCATACATTTCGTACGTTACTTATTGGGAGATGTTGTTTAAACATCGGGACAGGTTTTCCTCAGTGATCATTTTCTTTATTCTCATGACCTGTATGATCGTGCACATAAATATATTGTCTTTGAAAAGCCCCCTTGGGGAAAGTCAATAAAGTATGTATGTATGTATTCCAGGGGAATATTAGGTGCTGATATAAAGGTGTTTGATCATGCATATTGCAAGGAAAAATTAGGTGCTGCTCAGCTGTGATAAGGTAGGCTTTCTTGGCCTGACTGAGTCAAATCATTTTGTGCTTTTGCCAGATTTTTGCAACTCTTGCATGTGACCCACAGGAGCCCCAAGTTCACATTGTGAGCTATGCCGTATTGCATTAGCAGTAATGGCTAAAAATATAAGGTTTTGTGCAAGGGTTTTTCAAGTGGATTCTAAGATAGGATTATGGTAAAGTTCTCAATAAAATTGCCTTACCTTATTATTGTGATGCGTGGTTTTACTGACTTTCTGGGGGGGATACTTCAAATTTAAAGTGACGGGGTAGTGCATTAGAAAATGGGGACATAAATTAAAACCTAAAAAATTCCCTAGGGCTTGAAGCGAAACCTTAAAAAATCCCCGAACCAAAATCAAACCCCCAAAAATCCCATCAATTTTCAAACCTTAAATGATACGCAGAAGGGATTACCGTATTTCCACGAATAATAGCCATCCCCCGATTAATTGCCCCCCTCGAATAATCACCCTCCTTTGTTGAAAATGTTTCAAATAATCGCCCACCTCAAATAATCACCCCCCTCCAACTCTCCCACCTTTTTCTTTCATTCCTAGCCTTCCCAGTCAAGTTAAAAGTTTACACCTTGGATAGGAAACAAGCTTTGATTCAATTGTTACAACAGAAAAACACAGGTTTCATAACAGTTTTTCAATATAATCGCCCCCGGCTATTATTCTTTTTCTTTTTTTTTATTCTTTTTTATTTAAACAATATTTATTCTCAACATTTGCTCCAAGAGCAGATGCTCATCTAGAGAGCTTACGTTGTTCAAATTATTCGAGGCAATGTCAGTAATTTGATAATGACGAACAACAGTACAAATTGAGTTTTTGTGTTTCTTTGTTTGTTTATGCATACTCCATGTATCTGCAATAAACGTTCCCAGATCTAGTGGCAACCTCGTTCGCAGGATCTCAAGAGAGACCCTGGGAACGAGGTTGATCTAGTAGTTACGAGCTGTGATCAGTGCAATGCAAGCAGTTCAAATGGTCCATGTTGCTTCTTTCCAAGAGTGTTCTTGCTTTGTATCTTAGATCTAAATCAGTATGACTCTGAATGTAATCATTGGCATATTTTTTTAAATGATTCACAAGAAAAATTAACTCTGTATTCAGAAGGGCTGAAGGCATTTTGTTGTATTACAAGACAATATATCATGCCTACAATATGAAGTGAAAACAGTTATTAAAAGTGTGTGTGTATCAAAAAATCTTGCCTTGGAAACACTTTCAGTTCTGACAACTTTATATCATTGTATTAAATAGATTTTGGAGTGAATAAATGACGGAGAAAGCAGTTACTAGAACTTGCCAAGTAGAAAAACCAGTAAAAGCTGTGGTTGTTGGCAAGGTAGACAAACTTCACTTCTATGTCAGCAGTTAATAATTCATTCAGGAAAACATGTCCATGGACCTAGATGGGCTGGTCAAAAAGCTAGCAGAGTGGTGTTTACAGGTATCAAGAAGGGTGCAGTTTAATACAGACATTTCAAAGGATTTCAAAGAGATGCACTGGTGGATTTGGATATGTCCAAGTGTTAAGTGTACAAGTGGATAAATTATCACAAGAACAAAATTTCATCAGGTGTCAAGGCTAGATATGGCTATTATAAGTTTCGGGCATGTATACCCAGCTGACAGTATTTTTTTACTGTATATATGGTTAAAATATTCAATGCTTTTTGTAGTCAAAAGTAAACAATGGAATTGTTAGTGTCTAACATTGTCTAAATGTGTTCCATGGGTTATGTAGGTAAAACCACTCTATACAAACAGACATAAATAGAATTAATTTTCTGGTTGAGAATTTTTAAAAGTAAACAGTGATTCGCATAAACAAGAAGAATTTTGTCCCAGCATGAAAAAATATTAGGGCTTCGATCGTTCAGGCTGCAAATTAAGTTTATGTAAATCTGTAACTAAGCAAATAGCAGAGAATCGGAGAAAAGACACACTTGATCACAGGCAGCCCAGGCTCTGTATGCGAATATTAAATATTCAATGTTGATGTTCATGGCGGCGATTTGAATATTTTGAATATTTATAGCAAATGTATGAGAAACTCACGAAATACATTCTAAATGCTATATTTTCGAAGGAAACTAACTAAAACTGACTTACATTGTGCAAGTGTTTTGTTATTTTGATGTTTGGGTGTTCCTGGTGCCAGTTTAAAGCCATTTAGACGAGTTTTGCTTTTTCAGTTGACCGTCCATTATGAATAATTTAAAGGCCGGCGACAATTATGTGAGAACGGATCCAATGGTCCGCACTCGAAGCTCAATAAATTCCACAAAAATGCTCCAGTCTCCTCAAAATTACCTTCATTGCAGACGTCCATGCTCTTAGCTTCTGTTCGCTACCCCAGGGTTCCAAGGTTGACTTTAATTGCTCGAGAAATGCTCGTGTTCGAGCTGTTGTCTTTAATATTTTCTTTCGCGTTGTGCGTGTCCCCGACGTCTGAGACACCTCAATTAAAATTCAGCGTCATCGTGACCAAATTTACCTCGACCGTGGAGAGGCATGGTGCAATTGTTTACTTGCAAAAAAAGACACCATGGGATGGTCCCTTCGGTCGTTTTTTTTACTTTAGAATCTCGCGACTCTCTAGTTTCATTTTTTTTTTTTCGGTGTCAGAACTATCCTCAGTTGAACAATTTAAAGGCAGCGTTCAAATACAAAGTGAAACTTCAAAAATTCCTCGTTGCGGTTCACATTCTCCGAAAAACCCAGAGTTTGGTCTGGATGTTTCACGTCAGTTGTTTTGCATAAAACTGCACGTGCGGAGCTATTAAACGGCGTGCTTTTTTTTATGCCATTTGAAATCGACCGACTGAAAGCGTCGTCTATGTTTATAGCGGTTATTAATTTACAACTTACGTTGTAAAAACGTGTCGAAAGAGATTTTATGTAGGGTTTATAATCACGAGCATAAACCCGCTTACTCCAAAACAAGCTGAAATCAGTCTTGAGTTTTGCTAAAAGTGGGCACAATCTAACCGCAAAGAGGAATTTTTGAAGTTTCACTTTGTATTTAAACGCTGCCTTTAAATTGTTCAACTGAGGCAGGAGCTCCTGACTGAGGATAGTTCTGACACCGAAAAAAACCCTGAATGAAACTAGAGAGTCAGCGCGAGATTCTAAAGTAAAAAAAAAAGAATTTTTAATCGACGTTGTATCCGATTGTTTTCGTTCCGTTTCCGGTCAAATCGACCGAAGGGACCATCCCATGGTGTCTTTTTTTGCAAGTAAACAATTGCACCATGCCTCTCCACGGTCGAGGTAAATTTGGTCACGATGACGCTGAATTTTAATTGAGGTGTCTCAGACGTCGGGGACACGCACAACGCGAAAGAAAATATTAAAGACAACAGCTCGAACACGAGCGTTTCTCGAGCAATTAAAGTCAACCTTGGAACCCTGGGGGTAGCGAACAGAAGCTAAGAGCATGGACGTCTGCAATGAAGGTAATTTTGAGGAGACTGGAGCATTTTTGTGGAATTTATTGAGCTTCGAGTGCGGACCATTGGATCCGTTCTCACATAATAGACCAATTTCGATATATTAATATTCTAACTTGGCTCCGAGGCTTAGGGGAATAAGACAAAAGAAATCGACAAGAAATCACATCGAGGTTGAGGGATGAATAAATCATTTCTTTTGTCTTATTCCCCTAAGCCTCGGAGCCAAGTTAGAATATTAATATATCGAAATTGGTCTATTGTCGCCGGCCTTTAAATTATTCATAATGGACGGTCAACTGAAAAAGCAAAACTCGTCTAAATGGCTTTAAACTGGCACCAGGAACACCCAAACATCAAAATAACAAAACACTTGCACAATGTAAGTCAGTTTTAGTTAGTTTCCTTCGAAAATATAGCATTTAGAATGTATTTCGTGAGTTTCTCATACATTTGCTATAAATATTCAAATCGCCGCCATGAACATCAACATTGAATATTTAATATTCGCATACAGAGCTTTGGCTGCCTGTGACTTGATGAGTCATTTCTTATAAACATTTCCAGAGCTATATTTTATGGCCTTCTCGAGATCTTGATGTAAACACAACTGACAACAGTTGAAGATGTACTTCACAAGTTCACTCAATAATCCAACCTTTAAGTGCAACAAAGGGCAGAAAACGAAATATAAAATGCTACATAGGCTTACACGATTTGAAGGGAAAACAGTTGCTTCGCCCACACGTTATTCAACTCGCCCACACTGTCCATTCTTCGTGCAAAATATAAACAGGTCTTTGCTTTCCTATATTTCGGTCGAGACATTTACTCAAAAGGCTGTTCAAAATCCACTGAGAGCCATAACAGATTCCACGAGTAAACATTCAACAACGTCCGCCATCTTTGATGTCTCGTTCGCGCGTGTACGCGAGTATCAGATTCTATCGGCTAATTTTATTGGTCAACTACAAAACAAAAGGTTTGACGTCACGGAAATCGTTTCCCAGCTCGGTTTCGCAGACGCTAATTTTCGGCGGGGAAACTCGAGCCGGAAAATTACGTCTGCTCTCGCAGGCTAGAAGTGGCTTGATTTACTCACCAAATGACTGGTTTCAGTGGCTATGTTCATCTTTTCTATTCATGGATCTATTTAGACGCTCGACAGTGTTTTTTGCTCAATCTCCATATTTCCTTGACGTCGGCGAATGGACTCGAATGGACTCTTAGTCAGCGCGATGGACGATGTTATCATACGCAATGGTTGAAATAATTTTAAAATATTATTATCGGAACGAGGAAGCGTTGCGTGACGGAGGACAAAAAAATCAGGTTTACCTTTTATTTTCATAGTATCTCAATATGTTTTTTTAATAGGAGAGCAAACCCATTTTTGATAATTTGACTGTAGCTAATTTTAGTCCAAGAATTGCAACTTCATAGATAACTGTAGTATTTTTCTGTCCAAGAGTTTCGTGTATGACAGAACTGAAGACGAATGAATGTTTACATATAAAATTAATTTTATATTGTGCGTGCGAAGCACAGACTACACAAACAAGATCAGAATGTTTTGAAATGATTGAAATATTTTATTTCACGAACAGCAACTTGCTTTAAAATAAAACTCAAACCAGTTCGAACATATTGGCCGAATATTTAAACGACGTCTAAAAAGTATTAGGCCATGGTTTTGTTAAACCCTGTGTAAACCTTGTTTTTAAAAATATTCGGCCCATAAAGTTGGCGATTATCGAATATCAGTGATTAAAGACTTTTCGTTTGAGTTTCCCTCCCGACCAACACTGATTTGGAGTGAATACGAAATACACCGGCTTGCGTGAATGCCGCGCGGAATCTATTGTTCTGTTTCGAGAAATAAATCGTTTCCTCGAAATCCTATTCGAGTCAGACTCAAAACTCGAAACTCGATCGATTCTCAAAAACATCGAGGACGAGACTGTCAACTTACATTTACCCGGTTCTACATTTACCCGGTACTACTGCATATTTCTATGTTAATTAATTTATTTACTTTTCCATTCACGAGTTGGCACATAGTGCCTTTGATTCTTCTTAGATGCATCAACAGGTGTCATTTTAATGCTTGAATGCTTTGTACTATTGTATTCTTTTACCAACTGAGGTAACATATCTAAATATTGCGTTGTATTTTTAGCTGTAAACTGTTTCCACATCCTGTTTTTCATTGTACGATTCCATCTTTCAACAACTGATGACTTTTCTTCATTTTCTGTTGAATACAGTGTAATGTTGTGTTTATCAAGTAATGATTTCATATGTTTGTTATAAAACTCAGAACCTTTATCTGTCCATAAAAACTTTGGTTTTCTACCTTCTTTGAATATCGTTTTAAATGCTTCAGTAACTGTATCACCTTTTTTATCCTTCAATGGCTCAATCCATCCATACTTTGAAAACACATCGATCGTCATAAGAAGATATCTATAACCTTTATTCCATTTACTGAATTGTTGCATTTCAACCAAATCACTTGACCATATTTCATCTATTCCATTTACAATAACTCTTCTTGTTTTGAAATGCCTTTTGATTGGTTTATGAAGTTCATCGGCTAATTGTTGAGCCCAATCATTATTACTCAACGCCGTTTTCCGTTTTTTGGCTTCTTTTTTAAACCCAATCCAGTTTTTGCTTTGTATTTATTAAATTGCGAACAGCTGTTGAACCCCAAGGTTTATCTTTCCATGGTATCTGATCAATAGATTTTACCATTTTTTTTATCACAATCTCCTTTATTTCCACCCCTATCATAGCAAATATCGTGATAAGCTGATATCTCATCTAATTTGTTTTTAGGTTTGACATTCCATTTAATAACCTCCCCTGTATCTTTATCATATGATAATTGATCAGCTAGGGGGTTATACGGTCCCATATATTTGTATGAACCTGGTGTCCAGCCTCCTTTTGGGCGTGGAAGTTTACCAATCAATTTATGAATATCAACACCTTGACCATATTGACTTCTATCATAAAGTGGATTAGTTGGATCACTTGTATCAGTATACATGCTCATATCATATGCTATTCCTTTACCAATCGGTGATATTTTCTTTGAAATATCGCTCGTGAACGAATCCAGAGCTTGATCTAAATAGTTATGCCCAACCTTTTTGATCTTAGATTTTACAAAATCAGATTTTACAGCTCGACTCAAAGCTTGGCGTCCAACTAAAGATCCCATTTTCAAAGCTCCTTTGAAGAGCTCTGACGCCAAATCCCCCCTTCTTGAGGGGGGGTGACTAGTTTTTTGGTTGTTTAACGAACTTAGTCTTCTTTATGCCACATTCAGCACAGGTGCAATAGAACATCAATCTACCATTCTTAGCTTTTTTATATCCAGATGGTTCCACACACTCAGTTTGTTTCTTCTGTTTAACACAATAACTTTTCACCATTATAATAATAAGTTACATAATATTTGTGAAATAGTTGATGATAAACCTATGATTAACACTATGATCTATTGGATCAAAATTTGAATTATGTATGGTTTTCAATAATGAGACACCTCTTTGACGTTCTCTGAGGTAGTACAAACACCAATATCCACATAAAATAGAATCTCTTTCCTGTATTTCATCTCCCGAAAATACGAGGTGTTTTTTGCTTGTTGAGAAATATGTTTTTACCTCATTTGGCGTAGTTAAACCGAATGGATCAAAGTATTCACAATAATTATCAATATTCCTATAACAAACCCAGTGAGTGCCCGGCCCTATTTGTGAATCCAAATTGATAATACCGCATTCTTTATTACTTATATGAGGCGGTAAATTATCACGACTGAAAATACCCCTGAAATGTTTGATCTTGAGTTGTTTCAACCAGTTTATTAAATCAATGTTTGATAATGCTTTGTTTATAAAAGGGCGCCTAGCAGTGGAATTCCATTGAAAGGACTGTTTTTGCCTAGAAGAAGCCCTTTCCCTTTTTTTGCCTTTTTTTTTTGCTGCTTTTTTTATTCCCATCCCTACCGGGTTGTCCCATGTTCCAAAAATAGGCGGAGATTGTGCATATGGATTAATCAAGCCTCCCTTTGATTTTGGCGGAGGTACGTAAACAGGTAACGATCTTCTTGATCTATTACCATCAACCTGTAATCCGGATCCAGTCAAAGCTTTTATCAAGAGGGGAACGCCGATAGAGGCAAGAAGAGTGCCGAGAAACCCTCCATGCTGTGTTTTAGTAGGTTTAATAACCAACTGGCCACCAGTTTGAAGAGCATCTAAAATCTGCTTTTTCTGTGATGCTGTTAGTAGATGCTTATACTGAATAAGTTGGTTTATCTTATTTTGTGGAATAAGAAAACCACCCGTTTGACCCTTTCCAAAAATCTTGTCAATTCCAAGACTTCCGAGAGCACTCATCGCACCAGTAGCAAGAGCCGGAACCGCTTTTGTGGCATAAGGCAATAATTTCGTCCCCAGTGAGAATAGCGATGACCAAAGACTACCACCATGTTTCACAGCTTTTCTAATTTGCGTCTTCGATATTTTGATGTCAACTCCGGTTCCATTTTTATGTGATTTAGCGATTTTATTTATCTGAGTTTTTGTAAGCATCAATTCATCAGATCCATTCAATTCGTTTCTTGACAATCGTATTGTGATTGCTGAATTATTTTCATAAGCTTTTGTAAGTCTTGATCTTTGACCGTCTGAAAGTGTGACTCCGTGAGAATAATATGTAGTCATATATTATATATAATATATGTTAGATAAAATTCAGTATCTAACATGTTTGATTAATAATTTTCGGTATCCTTGTTAAAACATACCTAGTACATCAGTTGAATATATTTAAGATCTGAACAAAAGCTTACCATTGTTCTGCTCTAGCTCAACGTCCTGTTCATGTAATGTTACAGCATAAACAGAATAGGATGTAGCCGTTGTTCCCGAAAGCTCATATCTGAACGCCAATTTGGTTGTACCGTCTTTGATATCCATCTTCTGTTTTGTCAGATCGAAGTAAACGAATGGAAATACAGAACCGAAGTTTGTACGATTCAAAAGCGTACCTTCTCCGTATTCACTATTAGCATGCACATATTTTAAAACATCTCTGTATACCCGTGACGGATCTGATGTAGGCTGAAAATGCACTTCTGGATATTCGTTTCCATTACCAACTTCAAGATAGCAATTTGTAAGAGTTCTAGGGTTTGTACTCACACTAAAAGTGTTATACATGAACGGATTGGCTGTCTGTGTATCGAGATTGGCATCATTGATAAAAAAAAAAAAAAACATGACGAGGTCTTGTTATCCCAGAACTGATTCTGAAATTACCCGTTCTCTGTTGTGAACTGTTGGATCTTTCAACGTTTTCTCGAAGATAAGTCCATTTTCGCGTTTTCAGAAATTCACTCATATACAAACTTGATCCCTCCGAATTAAAAGTTATTCTCGGAACGAACAGTTGCATTCTAGTGATCACGACTTTACAATCATCGGCATTCTGCCAAATCAAGTTACCATCGCTCTCAATTTCTAAATTCAATTCCACTCGGGTGTTCGGCAATAGCTCCCCATAAGACTTTCAAAAAAGGAATAGCGATTAAGTGATATTTCAGTATGAACAATAGTAGACGTACCCAGAAGAGCTTTTCTACTTGCAAAGCCTTTATTAAAAGCAGCATTTGTACTGTCTTCTTGGGGATTTCGGTTAGTATCAAGATAGAAAAATTCATTTGATGCCGTACTTTTTGCATAAGATGGACTATATTCAAGCAAGTTTTTGATGTTCACAACATGGTTACTCTCGTTGCAGTCGTATACCTTCTTACCGTTCAACTTAATATCAAAATTCCTGATCAAACTATGACTCCCGTTGACAATCCCGTTATGGTCGTCTATAGCAAGATTAGCACCAGCCGTTTTTATCACCTTGAAATCTAGTGATATTCGAGATTGAAACCAGTCAAAAGGGGTCACTTCGCCTGTATTGTCAACAACAAATCGGAAGCCGTCCTTTTTCTGTCTAGCATTATTAGCAACAGTCGTATTCAAAGCCGTTTCCAGGTCAAAAACAACATCTTCGTATCTTTCGATATATCGAGGGTTTCTATACATATATAATTAAATTACATTATTTTCACCTTACGAAGCTTTCCACCTGAAAGTAGTTGATTAACTCTTTCATTTATCTCATAATCTGTTAATGGTGGTGATTGTGGTGGTTGTGTTGTTTCTTTATTATTTTTGCTCAATAGCTGAACTATCTTATCACCTGCCTTCTTTGCTGCAAAATCACCTGCTTTAGTAGCGGCGTTTTCGAATGCTTTTTCAGCACCTTTTTGAATCCCAGCTTTCAATGTTTTTTTTACTGTCTTACCAAATATTTTACTAGCAATTGATTTCATTACATCTGATATACCCTCACCGTATATATGTGTTTTCACATATCGATCCATTTCTGGGTCGTAATGTTTCTTGTATTCACATTGTCTCGTCATTCTATATTATTCAGTTAGATTAAATAGGTGTTGATCTTAGAATCAGTGTTATATACCAGTCGATGCCGTTCAAAATCACAGGTCTATCGAGAGCATCTGATACATAGAATCTCATTTGACTGATATTATTAGAAGCTACAGGACTAAAGAGAGCCCGCCTCGGCTCAAATGTGAATGGGAAACTGCGTGTCAGATTGTCAGTTGGTAGAACACACAATGAATTGCTGTTTTTACCGTCAACAATACTGTCTGTGATTCCATCACTATTTATATAAAGGGAATCGACCGAATTTGTAATATTCGGTAGCATTGATCCATACTCCGTTTTTACAACAATCGTCTGTTCGAATCCAAGTAGCTGGCCAAATACATTACCTCAAAGATCTAGCTGATAATTATTCTCAATTTCAATAACCACTCTATACGAAGACAAAACGAATGTAATATTGATGTTATAACCTCCTTCTGCTGTTTTGTGGTTTTTAGTATTCGTGTATTGATGTAAATAATCGTTTATATCGTCGTAACTATACATCCCAGCAACAAAAGTAACTGTTTCCCATGACTGGCCTCCATCTGTAGAATATTTGATAGAATCATTTCCATAGACCGACGAAATATTATGCCAACTATATGTCATGGTTAGACGATCTACAGCTAGTTCATGATGCATATCTGGGTTTAATTTTAAAATTGGATTGAATTTAACAACAAAATCTTCAGTTTTGCTTCGACCTACTTTTATTCTATTGATCGATGAGATATGAATAGCTCTTTGGTTCATTATATAATTAAATTATATTATATATTCTCTCAAAAGATCGTTGAATTGTTTGTGATTAATAACACCTAATTTATTCAAGGTGTGCACAATTTCAGAGAATTCATCTTTCACACCATTATTACCTGCCATTATTGACCCTCCTAGCAGCTCCAGACGTGAAAATAAATCCTGTGGGTTATTATAGTAGACGACTCCACTACCTATCTTTTTGTATTTTTTACTTGTTCTATGTATTGGAATTTCACTGATTCTATTCAAGTCGTCAAATACTATTTTTGATAAAGGACTATATTTCTTTTTACTATTAAACCTCTTTGTGAGTAGATCAAGTGTATCAAAATCAACTTGTTTGTTATAAACTTGTTGGCCGTCTTTATAAGCTATTAGTTTGAGCTGACCGTATAATTCAGGCATATTAATGATTAAATTACCATATGTACCGTTGATGATTTTATAAGCATTTCTTTTTGTTTGTGTATATATACCCTCTCCGATTTTAAGAGTTTTAGTACCTTCTTCCACTAAAGCTATTCGCTTTCGGTATTTTTTCAAAGATTCAATCTCTTCACTATATCTTTCTATTACATCTTTATTATCCTTTCTTGCTTTTTTTGTTACAGACAAACTCCCTTTTGTTGTCCTAATAATTGATTCAATTTCGCAGCTTTATTAAATATTTTACTAGCCACGTCAGCATCTTTCATTGTATCGACCAAAACTGTAGATGGCAATGGCAATTGATGTTTTTGCATAATTGCAAAGTCTTCTTCTGTAAAACCTTTGTCCAGATCTGAAACCATTTTTGTTTGTTTGCCATCAGGTCCAGGCAGTGCTAATCTTTTAACTTGTTCTGAATATGGGACTATTTGCATTTCTTTTGCTTCTTCTCTCAACTTACTTATTTCATCGATTTCTTTTCTAATTTCTCAGTAATCGGTTTAACTTCTTCTTTTTTCTCTTCATATACATCCTGCTTTGATGTTTTCTCAACCTTAATAACATCACGAACAATTTTGGTTATTTTTCCTGCTTCAATTTTAGGAATAATAAGTCTTTTATATCGTTCAATATCCATATATTATTACGTTATATAAAGTTATCTGAACTTATCTGAACTTATCTCAAAAGATAAGTAAAAAAGAGAGAGGTGGTGAAAAAACATTCATACAAATCAGACGCCATTTTTAATATAACAAACTAATATATATGGATATACCAAATTACGATTCTGGTAATAGTCAACAAGATAATTTCAAACAGTTGTATTCATACATGCCAAAGAACACATTTCGTATGCTAATTTGTGGAAATAGCGGTAGCGGTAAAACTAATCTTTTATATCATATGATTACGAAACCGCTTGTTCAATACGATCAAATTCATTTATATGGGAAAAATCTCGAGCAGGATAAATATAAAAACCTGATGAAGACAATGAATGAAATTAGTAAACAAGTTGGTTATGATGTTTTAGTTTCCAGTAATGATAAAATTATTCCGGTTAATAAATTAGAAAATCAAGATTTACAAAGAGTTGTTGTTTTTGATGACTTCGTTTGTGAAAAAAATCAAAAGGATTTAGTAGATTATTTCATACAGGGACGACATAAAAACTGCAGTACCATCTATCTTAGCCAAAGTTTTTACAAGACACCGAAAGATATTAGATTGAATTGCTCGCATTATTGTGTTTATGATTTTCCGTCAAGCAATGAAAGAAATCTGATATCTAGAGAGCTTGATGTTGATAAGGAAAAATACATTAAGGCTACCAAAAAACCATACTCATTTTTATACGTCGACAAGCCTATGAAATTAATCAAACGAAATTTTTATGGAGCGATTTAATCTAACGATATAGTAATAATGGGTATTTTTAATGAACATGGCAGTTCTAGTACCAATAGTGATAGCAGCTATGACACAGGAGGAGCCGGGCCTGCAGGTCCTGCTGGTCCTCAGGGTATAGGGTTTAAACAAGATTCAGACGGTAATTTCGATTTACAGCTTAAAAAAATAACCAATCTTGCCGATCCAACAAATGCTCAAGACGGAATCAATTATATGACGATGAGAGCACAAACATTGCTTTTAAATGGGTCTAATCACATGACTAATCATTTAAACATGGGTGGAAATGGTATAATAGGCTGTGGTGATATCGTCATGAGGAATCGTTTGATAAAATCAATGGGAAATCCTGTTGGAGATCAAGACGGTGTTAATCTACTAACTCTCAATAAGGTTAAACAAGATCTTCAAACACAAATATCGAATAAAAAAGATGATATTGATGGTGACCTTGATATGAAAAATTATTCGATTCTGAATGTGAAAACACTACCAGATTCTAAAATAGACGATGAATACAGTGTCAAAGTCAGAGATCTGGAATCAGTCGTTAACAAGAGCTATCTCAATAACAATTTTTTGAAAAGAGACACAACTGAAACATTTTTTGATTTGAAAGGTCAACTGATAAAAAATACTGAAGCATTTTCGAGCGTGTACGATGATCAATCACTCGTCCCTAAAAAATACATCGATACAAAACTCGCCACAAAAGTTAATAAATCTGAATTATTCACGCTTCCAACAAAGAATTATCTTGATAGTGAACTTAGTAAGAAGTTAGATATCTCGGGAGGCACTATGACTGGTAACCTCGATATGGGTTCTAAACATATAAACAATGTATCGACACCATCGTTGCAACTCCAAGGAGCCAACAAGCTTATGTCGACCTGACGGCTCTTTCAGTTCTTGGTGACAATAAAATGCTTGCAGATTTAGATCTAGATTGGAACAGTATGAAAAATATTCAAAATGCTTTGATAAGAACAGCAACTATACCTATTTTAAATACTGTGACTCCACCGGATCCGGAAAATATGAGAGCTATTAATAAATTATATCTGGATAAAAACTATTTGGATAAGAACGGTGTTACTGCAGCAATTTCAGCAAGCCATATTGAGTCATCCGCAAATAAGGAAAACGTCTTTGACTATCTGATGTTGGATAAAGATGAAGCGATTTCCGGTCATGATATTGAAGTTATTGATATATCTGAGTTTGAAGAGTCACCGCATACATTCAACAAACTGGCTTATAAACTGAAAATCAAGAAAAATGCTCAAAACAAATATTCTGCGAGGATAGGATTTGATATGTCTTCTTTATCACAAGGCGAATATACGGTAGCTCTCGAATTTTACATTTCAACTGCGATAACAAGCGTTGATGCTACTAGTGCTAGTATAAATATTGCTCGACAGACAATTAAGCATTTTACAGGTTATACTAAAAGTATCGTTCATATGCATAAATATAGTGTTACACCACCAAATGAAATTGATATAGATCTAGTATGCCAAGGCACGTCTGCCAGTCCAACAAAGTTAGATGCGCGAATGATTGTTTATGGCATTTCTGGAAGTGAAACTGATGTCTCATCAGATGTATATGATGCCGGATTCATATTCAAAGATGGTAAAATGATGATGGAGACTGATATCGATCTGAACGGTCATAGAATAATCAATGACCCATCGATGCCATATACAAAAAATATCGGGTACAGATGAATATTCAATCAATTCATTGATCTCACAGACCCGTCATCGTTTAATCTAGTTAACGTTTTAACTAAAAATTACATAAACGGGGTAAACCCAGGTTTAGTTGTTAGTAATACCGAAATTGATAAATACGACTCAACGCTCGGATTCGATATTCAGGGATCGCATATTGAGCTACAAAAGACATTCGATCAAAATGACAACTTTACATTATTCATATCATTTCAACACAACAGTACGCTTGAGTCTTATAGTAATAGCTTCATAGGGTTTACAGAAAGTACTGGATCAGATACGATAGCACCCGTAATGTATTACATTGATGAGAATTCGTACACGATTAAAGTTTCAAGTTCTGTTGTTTACTCACAAAGAATCATCGAGGAACATCGAGACCGTTTAATGTTTCTCTGGATCATCAAAAATGGCAACAATTATAACTTCAAATTCAATATCCACTCAGTAGACATATTCATTACTCTGGGGAGTATACCGGTATTCTCAAGTAATAGACTGAAAATCGATTTATCCTTTAATATCTCCAGAATTTGGGTTTCACCCCATCCCATCGACATTGATTCGGTTGAATACGGCAGGATTCTTCTTCTTGAAAAACAAAACGGAGTATGAAAAATACAATCTAAACTATTATATATATGTCGGAAATAAGGAAATCTATATTTCAGTTCAACCACATTGATCGAAGTATCAGTCAAGAGACATTAGTTGAAATTCGAGTATTTTACTCGTACTATCACAAAAGAGCCTGGGTATACAAGAAAGCTTTCAAGTTTTATAGACGCTTGAATTTAATCTCAAATATTACTGCCGTTGCACTTGTTACAACAGGAGCTGTGGTTGGTAGCGTGACATTGAACCCTATTGTTCTATCTGTTATATCAGGTATGGGTATTCTTCTGAAGAGTTATAGCGAGATTAAAAACTTTTCGAGCAAGATTGAGACTTCAAATTTCGCTTTCACAACTTATGAAAAATCTCTAATAGAACTACGAGCTTCTTTGAGAGGCGGAGAGTTTAATAATACCAATTTCATCAATCAAATGAAACTTCTCGACGAATTAATAATTGACAAATGCGTTATCGTCGCCAGGTTCGAGAAACAGTATGATAAGAAATTCACGAAGGTTTAATCTACCGTATTAGTATGTTGAATGAAGTTATATTATTTGTGAATTATTTCTTGAATGAAACAAAGCTGCGGCATCCTCATATTAATGTTGTTGTTTTAAAATCAGCATTAGTTTATCAATATCTGTACCAAAAGCACTATAATGAAAATTTATTGATAGACGATGTTCTTGAAATCAATAACGGAGAAATTGGTTTATTAGGTCCTGGAAATGGTTGTATTACTTGGATTCTTGAAAAATTACTAGGATGGAACGATGTATTACATTCACACAGCATTCTCCATGACGCTTTTGGACGGTTTTATTGTAAATATAGACTTGACCGTGGATATACTTATGTGATACCCGAGAGTGTGACACCAGACTGGGTTAAAAGAACTCCCATGTGTGGACAGATTATTGGAATAATTTACTGTTGTTGCCATAAGAAACTGTAGTTACATGAACTCATTTAAACGTTAATTTATAGATTATATTATAGTGCTTACTACAGTATAATCTGTTTGTTTGCTGCTTTTTAGTAGCCAAAAATATAATTGTTTCTGGCTATTTATCTATTATCGATTGAAATTTATCGCCAGTCAGCGATTGAATGTTTTTCCAATACTGTTGATAGTGTGCTAATGTTTTCTTAGAAGTAGTTATTTTGATGTTCTCATGTGGTATTCCAAGTTTCTGAAATATTTGTTTAAGGATAGAATTCAGATTAATCATTCTTTTTCTATTACAGTTGATTTGCGGTAATATCTTATCTATCTCTTTGAACATATTATGAATTTTATTTTTCACGTCCGTTGTTATATATCCGCTTTTTTCACGAACATTCAGAATTACGTTGTTTAGATGATATTTTCGATGATATACAGATTTTTTTAGTAACCTTAAGGTAATCGATGAATTCTTTCACAGGTTCATATCTGTGTACAAAGCCACAATTCTTACAAATTACTGCACCATTGTTATTTATTAAATCCTGTATATCACAACATGATTCAACCTTTACTATATTATCTTGTAACTTCCGATAACAGAAAGGGCAACAGATTTCTCCAGAATCTTGAAGATTGTTATGTATTTCAATATTACAATCCATTCTATATAATATTAAGAAAGATAATATTTTAAACCATTTCCATCCGAGAAAGTCACGCACTGAAATAAACGCACCATTTGTTTTAAAGAACATATAGAATCACAAATCTGAAATTCTGCGCTGGTAGCCCCATGAGCGAAATCACCTCTAAGAGCCACGAAACGGCTATAATGCTCATACTCTGTATAAAGGCACAAATACAGGGAAACGTAGCGATATATGTATGTCAAATGGATTTTAGGGTTTGAAACCGGGGTCTGCGGGCCTTGAAACGGTCAAAAATGGAGCAAAATGCGCCGGTACCCCCATGTCCTATACTACTCTTATCTGCTTGGTTTGTGAGAAATATCGAGACCAATTAAATCTTGGTATGTAGACGAAAGATAAGATCATCTCATTTGAGCACAGTTTCCGTTGTTTTAAGAAAACAGTGGGTGATTGTATTCAAATTAGCTTGTGTTTCAAGTCTTGTTAGTTGTACTGATCAAAATTACATGAAGGTAGATAAACTGAACAGAGTTTGTTGTCCGCAACTGAGAAGTCGGCGAGCTAGTTTACGAGAGCAGTGTTGCTAAAGGTGACCTGAGAAATTTGTTACGTTAAACGTGAATCGTGTAGTGTACTGTAATTACCCTCTCCAGTTAGCTATGATATGAGCAGAGTCACGTCACGCGCGAGGAGCGAAGCCCGGTGTGTGTGGGGGGGGGGGGGGTACTCCCAAAACATTTGGGTAGGGGTGTGCCGCTGGGCTATAAAACCCCTTACCCTGCACCAGACTACAAAACGCTAATTTTGCGACCCTGTTCCACACTAAATGTTAAAAAAGATACCCAGTTCCAGACGATTTTTTCTAACCAAAAAGGCTAAACTAGTAAGCAGCAGTTGTAAAGCTTCTTTCCTACGCGTTTCTATTCGTCTGCCTAACATAATCCAGAGTAACAATTAACGATACTTATGCCAACTTCTAGGAAACTGATACCCTTTTCCAGACCAAAAATTGTTGTTTGTTATACCCTGTTCCAGACCAAACTGCTTAAAAACCGTACCCTGTCCAGCGGCACGTTCCTATATAGCGTATATAAGAGAGTGTCCCCCCCCCCCCCCCCCCCTCCGGAGCGAAGCCTCGAGAAGAAGCGACCAACATGGCTGCGTAGCTGGCGATTTTGTTGGCGCGCGATGGCAAAATACGCGCGTGCCGAAGCCATGAACGAAAACGAGAGCAAACTACGCGCGTGGCCGCCGAAACCGCCAGCTATGCAGGCTGAAATGTCTGTTTGGACGATTTGGAAACGATAGCCTTGAAGCATTTACAGTTGTTATAGTACCCTAGGTGAAAAGGTTTTTTCCTCTGCTCAAACTGAGCGGTGAGTCACGACGGCAAAACCGGAGTAAAACAAAATCGCTTTTTTTGCTGTCCTTTATCTTCGTCAAGGAAAAAATATCCTCAGAAACCCTGTTGTAGTGGTGTACCAAGTCTACACATCTACGTAGTAGTTTTAGTTAGCATTTCTGTGAAATGTAATTACCTTTTTCAGCCCGCTTTGAGGTTGATCGTTCACAGCTTTAGTTCAGTTGAAAGACTGTTGATGCAACTGTACTTATGAGTGATTCAAACAGAATCACTACATGGTGGAGTCACTTGTAGTGTCGAGCGTTTTGCTGTGTGCATGTGTCGAGGAAAGATAAGACGGAAAAATACAGATACATGTTGATCTTGGGTTGAAAACAACAGTGACGTTAGACTATGTGTTGACATAAGATAACAGAATTGCGGTTTCTTTTTAAAGAATGTAAGTCATTAAGTTGCGTCTTTATTGATAAGAAGATAAAATTTAAGTTGTACCAGTCCAAATGGCTGTTCTGTGAGCTTCTGTGACTTATTTGCTGCCATGTGAAGGAGTCTGAAACGACCGGGGGAAAATCGAGATTTTCTTTTACCACAATGCATCTTTTTGCGTGACATTATAGCAGGAAGCAAAATGAGAACTGTTCTTTGATGGATTCTTGTGTAATAATTCGTCGTCTATTTATAATATGTCAATAATTTTGCGGTGTGTAATTGGTCGG
Source organism: Desmophyllum pertusum (assembly GCA_029204205.1). Classification (NCBI taxonomy): domain Eukaryota; kingdom Metazoa; phylum Cnidaria; class Anthozoa; order Scleractinia; family Caryophylliidae; genus Desmophyllum; species Desmophyllum pertusum. The sequence goes on from MU826374.1 coordinate 935,637, forward strand.
GTTATTACACAATTACAGAGATAAAGGCAAATAACTTTGACAGTTTGGCAGGGTTTTTTTTTCGGTTTCTCAGGTTTCTTACTTTCGTGAAGTCAAATCCCTTTGTTTTGACTGTGATTGAAACGCCTCCGTATTAAGCAACGTCTAATGACTACAATAAAAGGCCAAGGAAGTGAAACTTTTGTGCTACGCCTGTCACGCAGGCTACTTTTGGGTGAGCACAGTGAGAAGAGAACGTTTAGGTCTACAAGGGTCAAACACCGGAAGACAGTTGTCAAACATGTCATGACAAATGAAAATATACAGTGCACAGATAAGCGAGGTTAACTTTGTATGAGAGCGGAAAGTGTCCGTTGTCCGTATTAAGGGCTAATGTACGATAAAATATATGAGCTTTTCGTCGGGACAAACAAAACTGTCCGTAATAAGCCGCGGGTGTCCATATTAAGCGGGTGCGCGAAAGGGGAGGGGATTGCGTGTATTAACTTTCGAGTGCCTCCCGAGCCGTAATCTCGCCAAAAAAGTCTTAAACAGCCCGGAATGACAAAATAACAGCACACATGACTCAATTTACATATATTTTAAACTCTATTGAATAATACAGATCAAGTTGACTCTTAAATCTAAACTTGTGGACCAAATCTCAACCGTCACAGTAAGTCTGTAGCCCGGGGGGGGGGGGGGGGGAGGGGGTACTCCCAAAAAAATTGGGTGGGGGTGTGCCGCTGGGCTATAAAAACCCTTACCCTGTACCAGAGCACAAAACGCTAATTTTGCGACCCTGTTCCAGACTAAATGTTGAAAAAAGATACCCTGTTCCAGAGGATTTTTAACGACTTTTTTTCTAACCCAAAAGGCTAAACTATAAATCAGCACTGCTAACGTGTAGCTGTAAAGCTTCTTTAATACTCCTGCGCGTTTCGTTTCGTCTGACTAACGTAGACTTCGTCTACCCTATTCCAGAGTATAAATTACCGATCTTCGTGCCAACTTCTGGGAAACTGATACCCTGTTCCAGACCAAAAAATGCCTTTTGGTATACCCTGTTCCAGAGCAAAATGCTCAAAAACCATACCCTGTCCAGCGACACGTACCTATATAGCGTATATAAGGGAGAACCCCCCCCCCCCCCCCGGGTCTGTAGTTCGTGACCTGAATAATGTAAACACTGACCACTCAAACATAGGATGGTCTGCCTGTGGTATAAACATAAACATTTCTTGCACTTTTTGCGCGAAGAATGAGCTTTCGGGTTTGTGGGGAAAATTTGGCGTTTGTAAACTTTTCTTGGTAATTCCGCTGACCAGTGTATAAGGCCTGGGAAATCACAACACTAAAAAATATTGCGGGCGCAATATTTGGTAGGCATTAGGGGTCGGGGGGGTCGGGGGTTATATCCGGCCCTCATTGCAAAAATAAAATGGCGGCCGGTTGTTTCTGTAAGGACGGTATTTCTCTCGTCTTGCACATTTAAAATATAGACCTTTTTGGAGATCCGATGCCAACAAACGGATACATTCTGCGCCCGGATTCTGCGATTCCTTCGTTCCTCGGTTTAAGAAATGCTACTGAAGGATTGAAATTATTTCTTTCACGAACGGAAATCTGTGGTTTCTATATCGAAGCACATTTGGACCCATGCCCGCGGCCGACCGATGAATCAAGGGGTTATACAACTTCAAAAACACCAGGAATAACAGAACGGTTCTACCAGGGCATAGTTTAGGCTCGACCGCCGAAAAAGATCCGGGAAATTGAAGCGTTCAACTGAACTCTGGCGTTTGGAGCCCTTCACTTCAAATGGATTTCAAGACTTAGGATCTAGGAAAGGAAAACTGACACCACAGGACGGTCGGTAATTGTTATGTCTACAGTATGTGTTATTTGCTTTATAACAAATATTTAACTTTTTAATTTAAACTTTTGTAATTTCGTATACAATTCGATCGATCGATCGATAGCTTTGAACCGAAAACAAATAAAGTGTTTATTTGAATCAAAATTTTGGCTGCAAAGCCTTTTTGCCTGTTATTGTAGCTTATTGTGTTGACCTTAAGTTTGTTCATAGTTTCCAATTACATTGCTGAGCTGGCTCACGAGAGCCTTTGATTAAATTCACAATGGATTTTTGACAAACAAGAAACTTTATGTGACATGTAATTTACAATTTACGGACAAAGGTATCTATCGATTGACAGGATTTTGCTGCGGCCTTTCTATTTCGCTCTTCTGTGACTTCTAGCCTATGAATAGGCTCCGTGAAAGCGAGCCGCACGAAGCCTAGGAGAGAAGGGAGAGAGGGCCCCTTTCTCTCTCTCCCAGTCTTCGCGCGGCTCGCTTTTCCTTTCACCCCATCGCGGAGCCTATTCATAGTGACGTCTGGCTCTGTTCGGTCCATTTTATCCAACCACACATTTGACACACATGCTGAGCCCTTTTGCAGTTCATTATTGGGGTACCCAGTCTTCTCTCATTTTGATAGAGCCTGGAGATTAAAATATCGGATGAGGGTTTTAGGTCGAATTTATCGTTAACGTTAAATTCAGCTTATAGAATCTCAAGATCTGGTCCAAAATTAAATGTGTCACCCAGCAAATCTACAAATGGCGGACCTTCGATGTTAAGTTAGCGAATTACAGCTTTTAATTCACTTTCTTTTCAGCCATCCGCGGTCCACGGACGCACCTGTCGCACCCCTCGCCCTACAGGCCCGATTATTTTAGTGTGGCTAGCCAAAGCAAGAGATGTTGCCTTAGGGGTAGGGTTATCAAATGCAATACGCCAAAGAAAAAAATAACAAAACCAACAAAGTTGCTGCACTATCCTCAACGGCGACAACTTAGAGAACGAAGTCTTGACCTATATTATCAATTGAGAGGTCTTGTGAGAGTTGAGTCATGCACGTGGCAAACATGTAGCGGGTTTGCGTGACGAATTCAAATTCAAAGTTTGTGCTTGTTTTATGTAATTGTTCATGCATTATTACATTTACGTGTATCTAAAACTATTATAGCAACAACCTGTAGTTTGTTTATAATTCACGGAAATCAAACAATAATGTCGTCAATTCACTATTCGCATCTTATATTGTTCGCGTGACAACTTGTTATGTAAATAAACAGCCAGGAAATACTTGCAATTAAAAGACTAAAGACTAGTAACCAAGTACCCAGGTGTTCTCCTCCCGCTTACTCGATTTGGCACGAAATGACTTCCTGAGATAGGAAGAGCCGGCACATAAACCCGTTTCCAGGCTCCCAGGTGAACGTACGTACCCCTCTCCAGAGAGAGAAAGAGAATGTCTAGGAACTAAGCTGAAGGAATTACCAGGTTTAAGTTTTAATTTAAATCAAATTGCTTTTCATGAAAAAGAAATGTGACTCTTTCAATCTTTCGGTTCCTATTAAGGAATTTGTGTATGCATTCGCAATGTTTAACGCCTGAGAAAAATAATTAACTTTCACACGAGATTTATTTCACACACGTAATTTTTAATTAAATATTAAATATGTAACTTCAGAAACTACGAATCTTGGCAAATATTTGCCAAATAAAAATGTTTACATTAAAATAACCGTCACACATATGTATATACAGTGGATTGGACTGTCATTTCTCTCATCACAAGAAACTAATAACTAAATATTAAGTAAACTAACCTCAATTTCCAAAGTTTTCAGTATTGATTTCCTTGAAGACTAATCCTTTTAAAATAGCAAAGCGTCTAGCCCAAATACAGTTGTAAACAACTCCATCTTCCGTTCATCCGTATTCCTATTTCCCATCGTAATCATTCAATTGCGAGACTGCATCTTATGTTTTAGTATCGACTTGTTAATTTTTCACGGCATTTCCGAGAATCCACCTTACTGATTGAAATCACGAGAGTCCCTAACCCATTCCGTTTACTCGGCTCATGGGCTACATGCATGCGCATTCTCTGAGTAAAAGTTGCAGTAGCCATGAGCACGCGTCGCGGGCCTATTTTTTATATATCGTGGTTGGCAGAAAGCGAGGAAAACAAGAGAACAAAATGCAATGCGAGTGTTCTTCAATCAACGCTCGCTTCACTTCTATGCAATATTTCATTCTGAAACTTGGCCAAATCACTAATTTTGAAGTGCTCTTTCCAGTCACATCGATGATTTTTCGATAAAGTAAAAATTAAAAATTTCAAACGACTGTATCGTGGACTGTTTATATTACGGTACTTTATGATCGAAAATCTGTTGTTTCAGAGCTGTCTCGTGAAGCGCCCGGCGGATTTTGATGTTTTACCTAGAACAATATAAGAATGCTTCACTGGTAAAGTTTGATGGAAATTCGAGTACTGAAACATATCGAAAATCATGTTGGAAATTCGACCGTACGCAAAGGATTTCACCCGCTCGCAAGCTCTTTTGCCAACCACAAAACAGGCCACGCAAGAATGATTTTGGTGCACGTGATCAAAAATGACGTCAATGTTTATCAATAAGAAACATCGCTATTGGTGGAATAGGATGGCTGAAATTGGAAGGAGAACCACAAGTATGGCCGATATGGGTCCACGTTCTATCGCTGTGAATGGAACAGGAAGGCCACTGTTTGTGTTATGACTGCTTTTTTTTTTTTTTTTTTTTTTTTTTAATTACAAACAGACTTTTATTTCATTACAAAGACAAAAAAGTTACAGAAATTACAACAATTACAAATTATTTCATATATACAATAGATTAGCTACAACAGCCGCGCAATAGCTGCTGTGCATTAACTTATAATTAGGTTCTAAATTGTAGTTTAAAATTTAATTAATTATGATGGAAACAACTAATTACACAAATAGAGAATTGAATTACAATATACTTACTATACAACAAGTAATGTAAATCTTAATTATAAATACTATACAGTCACAAATACACGCGCAGTAACAAAAGGAAAATAAAAATTATTAACTTAGAGTGGAAAATTATCTGTCCATTTATTATAAAAAGTTGTTAAAGCATTATTCTTGGTGGAAATGTATTTTTCTATTTGATATTTGATTTTAACTTTAAGTTTGAAACCTTCGATATTTGGAAGTACATGCATCCTCCTGCAATCCCATAAATATACTTTACCAATTAATATTAGATAATTTTGTAAGGGGCATGACGATGTTGTAATACCAATGATGATGTCTTGTAGGCAGAGGACTTGATATTGTTTTGTTATTGTAAAGTGGTATTGTTCAAAATTTTTCCAAAATAAATTTGAATACGGACAGTAGAAGAGAAAGTGGTGTAATGTTTCTGGTTCGTTGTTGCAAAAAGTACATTCATCGTGCTCACTATATCCAATTTTAAATAATTTCGTATTAATGTAAAGTATCGAGTTTAAAATTTTGTATTGAAAGGCTTTGACATAAGGCTCGTGCGCTATAGTATGTGGAAGAATGAAGGCAAGTTTCAAATCTTCTAAAGATAAGTTAAAATCATGTTTTAGTCTCTGTGCATTATTAGGTAGTTGAGCTTTTTTACTAATTATCAAGGCGTAGTAGTCTTTTGATTTCTTCTTTGTTATATCAAAAATAATATTTCCATACTTAAAAGAAGGATTACCTATTGTGGAACTGCACTGTACTGTTTTTAAGTTAGAAGGTATTGAGTGTCTAAGACCTGTCCATGTGAGGAAATTGACCTTTTTTATTTTGTTATTAATTGCGTTGAAAGATTCAATATTGTTAAGATTCAATAGAAGGTCACTAACTGTATGAACTCTTTAGACCAAGTTCTTACAGTATGTGGCGAAATCAATTCACTTAAACAAGAAATTTGTGAGCTGAGAGAAGATGTAAAGAGTTTGAAAGAATCTCTGGAGTTCGCCGACAAAGAGATTGCTAGTCTAAAATCAGATTTGAAGAAAACATCCGCGACAGTTAAAGACAACAGCGAAGATATCGAATCCTTCAACGTAGATATTGAAATCCTGAAACGAAGAAATATCAATCTTGAAGCATACACCAGGCGTGAGAACATGAGCATCTTCAATGTTCAGGAAGAATCTGACGAGAATACCGAAGGACTGGTAAGAATTATCTTTACTACTAAAATGCAAATTCCACTCCAAGATGTCAACGCTATCCGGTTTGAAAGGGTACACAGAATTCCAACCAAAAAGTCAAGCCAGAGATCTCAATCCCAGCCCCGTTCAAATCCAATAATTGTTAGATTCAGCCACTATCAGGATAAAGAATTCGTTCGCTCTTTCGTCAAGAACTTAAAGGGAACTAATATTGGAATTTCAGACGACTTTCCGAAAGAAGTTGGAGAAATTCATAACACACTCTACCCGGTTTTAAAAAAGGCGAAACAGGAACATAAAAGAGCCCACTTCAAATTTGACAAATTAATCATAGATGGTCATATCTGCAGAGGAAAAGAAACCAAGAACCTCCCCTACTATGGAAATATTAAGAACAACTTCGAATAAATCCATGAAAGGTTTGAGAGATGAGAAAGAATACACGTCCGGTAAATGATAGGTTATCTGTTTACTATGTGTTTGTGTTTGCATATATGTTTTTGTTTTTTACATGTATCTTTCTTTCGGAGTGGAAAAAGATCTCGGTTCCGTATGTTAAAGAAATGTACGTACACATCCAAATGAAATCCCAGAATAATAATATGAATAATTGCCATGAATACAAATTAGCGATAGATACCAAACTTATTTAAATTAGTCTCTCTAAATGTAAGAGGCATAAACAATTTCCATAAAAGAAGAGTCATATTTACGTGGTGTCGTAAAAGAAAAGCAGACATTATATTTCTGCAAGAAACTAGACTGCAAAACAGTCGTTATTTTTCCGCTCAATAAGGCGCGAAGCGCCGTAAGCGTGATCCTCGCGCGCGAAGCGCGCAAGCCTCGCGCGCCCGCAGGGCGGGTGAGGCGAGAAAAATAACGACTGTCGGCATTCCATACAACGAATTCGTTCTGACCGGGGGTTCAAATAATATCGCTGAGGTGTTAAAAATACTTGACAGCTCCAACCACATTTTTTGTTTGTCCAAGTTCGCCCTTCAGTGTTGATGTCAACGAGAGTCTTGAGGATTAATTTTGGTTCTATATTGCCTGTAAAATGTAGGAAGTGTTCTGTTTGAAGAGAAATCGGTCGGATGAATCAAACAACACTGAAGAAACCCGCCTCGCGAAGAGGGAAAAATAATAAGAGTACACGTAGCGAGCGCGCCAGACAATGGCAGATTTTTATCGCAATTAATATTTGGACATTTTGAAACTAAATGGATATCCACAGAAAACATACTTGCCGAGCCCCAAAGAATTGGAAAAACGTTGCAGCCTTTGACCGAGGTTATCAAAGTCGATCTGTCGCTTCAATTTGAAGAAGGAACTATCTTTTCGTTGAGAGTTTGCTCGCCGTGTGCCCTCTGCTCTGTGTTCGCAAATTTTAAAAGAGAAATTAAATAAGAGCAATCAAACTTTTACCATCGCTACTGATCACGACGCCGCAACTTGAGAGGAGGACGGTTTGAGATTGAAACGAAGGAGTAAATATCCCGGTAAATTTCCGACATCTCCATAAAAGTGCGCGCGTGTACCAACAGAGCTATTGTAGCGCCATCATTATTATTTCCCGAACAGCAGCCATTAAAGGAAGCTTAAGCTTCTCGTTCTCTGACATTAGGCTCCTAGGACAAGGAAAATTTTCTGCCAGATCTTCCCGGAACAGAACGCGTTCCACAACGGAACAGACCCATTTTAGACCCGCTGAAACTTCAGTTGTCGTAAATTATGCAAATTCCACGAAGAGCTCGTTTTACGTGAAATTGACACGGCTCCGAATATCTCTGATGAGGTGCGATGAACATTTTGTTGACAGGTAGCGTCAAAATTCAACCAATGGGAATTTCCCGTTCCTGGAGCAACGGGAAATTCGAACGAATTCGTTGTATGGAAAGCCGACAGTCGTATTTTTCAGCGTCTCTCCCCAGTCCTACTCTCCGTTTTCACACTCGCTCCAGACCTTTCATTCGAAGACCGCGCGCGTATGAATCGTAACGCGAAAAATACGACTGTTTTGCAGTCTAGCAAGAAACACATTCAAAAGAGGAATCAGAGAAACAATGGACAAATGAATGGGGTAGTAAAATGTATTGTTCACATGGAAGCCCAAATTCTTGCGGTGTTGCGGTGTTGATTAGAAACGGTTTTAATTGCTCAATTCAAAAAACTATTATAGATCCCTTGGGGCGTTTTGTTGTTTTAAAGGTAGACATCGAAGACAAGGTTTACGTATTAGTAAACATCTACGCACCAAATAAAGACAAAATAACATGCAAATTCTTTAAAAATCTACTCAAAACGTTGCAAACAGAAGATTTAGATTGTGAAGAAAATATAATTTTTGGAGGTGATTTTAACTGCCCTCTAAATCCAAAACTTGACAAAAAGGGTGGTGTAATGTTTCCGAGGAAAATGGTAATAGAAAATATTCAATGTTTACAAAACGAATTGGATCTGGTAGATATTTGGAGAATTAAAAATCCTCAATCTAAAAGTTACACTTGGAGTCAAAGATCACCACAAATTTTCTGTCGTTTGGACTATTGGCTAATATCAAACAATTTGCAAGACTTCGTAAATTCAACGGACATTACTCCAGCGATTAAAACAGATCATGCAGCGATTGAGTTAGTTCTGGCCGATTCGAATCAAGAAGCAAAGGGTCCTGGCTTTTGGAAAATGAACGTTTCTCTTCTTGAAGATGAAAATTATCTTAATGATTTGAAAAATAATATTCCGCAGTGGAAAACATCAGGCACAAATAATTTGTCCGATAAACGTTGTGAATGGGACTGGCTTAAATACAATATTCGATACCATGCTATGTTGTACTCTAAACAAAGAGCCAAAGAACGAATACCCTGGGTACCAGAGGTTTATTTCTCCGTCGCGTCGAGATCCGAAGTCGGCCGAAGGCCGACGACGCCCCGGCGAGCGGCGGAGCCGCGAGAAATAAACCTCTGGCACAGGGCGCATTGATTTACCGTTCCCGTTGAACTTTGATCATTTTTAACTTATTACATTTAAACCAATCACAGCGTAAAGTGTCCTACTGTGATCACATGTAATGGCACGTGGAGATATGACAGCAGATAGTTTTACAAGGTGTCAAATGGCGGTATTCGTTGAACGAAAACAACTCCTGTAAAACGGGGTCCCTACCTCGAAGTCTTCGCTATCGTGCCCATTATGTGAAGCTGGTGTGGTGGTTAATGGTGGATACGTTCGGAAAACGCCAGAAAACTAAACATTTCAGGTAGAGTTTCAGAGCTTTTGGCGATCGACAATGATCTTTCAGTCGGCCCGCGAATTCTCTGTAAGAAGTGTCTTAATCGAACGATATGGGACAACTCTCAAGGAGTTAACCTCCTTTAAAGAGCGGTATCATGAAAATTTATCCCACTCAGGATGTCCCACTGGAAAGCAGACGAACAGCATGCGCGAACTAAGCGATGTTCAAGCTCTCCTGGTTTGGGCATCAAAAAGTCTCGCGGTGCAGCATGTGCAGATATCAAACAAGCCTTCGGCCGCTAAAACGTCCTTGCGGCGAATAAAATTAATAATGCCATCTGTCTACTCGGCGCTTAATTCGTCGACACCGTCGAACGTTTTTAAAACTATCGCTAAGGCCTCTTCAAGTGCTTTCTCCAAACTTCCATCAGAATCCGCGATTATTCAACAACATGCACTGACAACAACAATCACTGTTCTATCGATCACTGTTCTATCTCTTCATCGCCTCGTCATTCACAGGCTTTTTTCCCCGCAGCGTACTATTCTTGTCAACCAATCACAGAGATTGTTAGATTCAAAATACCTTAGGGAGTCGTTAGGAGCCAATCAGCAATCTAGTCCAAATTCTGGACTAAATCCATTTAAGCAGGCTTGCCATTGGCTTGGCGTTATCAAAGCAATAGCGCCCTGCTCCAGAGGCTTTTCGCGCGGGCCATAAGAGAGATTTGAAACCGGAAACCGCGCAAGAAAAGCTTCTGGCGCGGGCCATAAGAGAGATTTGAAACCGGAAACCGCGCAAGAAAAGCTTCTGGCACCCAGGGTAAAGAACGAAGGGCACAGGAAAAAACTTTACAAAGTGCATATGAAGAAGCAACAAAGAAGTATGAAGAAGAGCCCAATGCTTTAAACCAAAACCTTTTAATGAAGCAAAAGAAATTATTGAACTTTTCTATGAAAAAAAAACACAAGGTATAATTATTCGAGCAAGAGCTCGATGGCACGAACATGGAGAGAGAAGCACAAAATATTTTTTAAATTTAGAAAAACGGAATCATGTTAAAAAGCACATAAGAAAATTGCTTGTAAGCGGTTCTATTACAACTGACCCCTTCAAAATACTTGATGAACAGAAACGGTTTTACCAGAATCTGTATAAATCGAAATCTACAGACATGGAAAACAAAACCGCGGGGGAAGCTTTTTTGAGTAACTTAAATATACCTAAATTATCAGAAGAGCAACAACAATCTTGTGAAGGTGAAATAACTTTTGAAGAAATCAAGGTTATCTTAGACAGCTTTCAAAACAACAAATCACCTGGTAATGATGGAATACCAGTTGAATTTTACAAAACCTGTTGGGACTTAATTAGTGATTCATTTATGGAATGTGTGAATGAGTCTTTCAAACATGGAGAAATGTCAAACTCTCAAAGAAAAGCAGTAATCACTTTAATCGAGAAACAAGGTAAAGATCGAACACTTATAGAAAATTGGCGACCGATCTCTCTCATTAATGTTGATGCGAAAATTATTTCAAAAGTAATTGTAGTAAGAGTAAAAAACGTTTTGCCAAGCATCATCCATCACAATCAAACGGGCTATGTTAAAGATCGTTACATTGGAGAGACAGTTAGGTCTATTCTTGATATAATAGAATTTACAGATGCCGAAAACATTCCCGGCATGTTGATTTTTATTGACTTCAAAAAAGCTTTTGACACCTTAGAATGGCAATATCTTTTCAGCTGTCTTAAAGCTTTTAATTTTGGCCCCGACTTAATAAATTGGGTAAAAACGTTCTATCAGAATATTCAAAGCTGTACAATAAACAATGGTTTGGCATCGGATTATTTTACATTAGAACGCGGTGTAAGACAGGGTGACCCCCTTTCTCCCTACCTCTTTCTTTTAGCCGTCGAAACCTTATCAATTTCTATTCGTGAAAATGCCGAAATTGAGGGAATTAAAATAGGAAAAAATGAAACAAAGCTTCTTCAATATGCGGACGATACTACAGCAGTTCTCTCAGATCTGAACTCGGCCAAGGCTTTGTTTCAGCAACTAGACTTATTTAAAGCTCTAAGCGGACTAGAAGTCAACAGTTCTAAAACGGAAGGTATGTGGATTGGGTCCCTCAAGGGTAACGACGAGCAACCACTTGGTATAAATTGGCCAAGTGAACCTATAAGAGCTTTGGGGGTGTATTTTACGTATGATCAAACACTACTTTATGAAACAAATTTTCAAGACAAACTTGATAGTATGAAAACACTTTCTAATATTTGGTCTTCTAGAGCACTATCTATATATGGAAAAGTTACTATAATAAAATCACTACTCATCCCCAAATTAGTCTATACGTCCTCGTTACTTCCAACTCCAACACAATTTATCAAAAAAGTAAATCACATAATTTACACATTTTTGTGGAAAGGAAAAGATAAGGTGACAAGGCTTTCAGCTATAAACAGTTTTGCCGGAAGGTGGTATAAGAATGATAGAAATTGAAAGTATGATTAAATCTCTAAGGCTAGCCTGGTTAAAAAGAATATTTAATAATAATGAAAGTACATGGAAGACTTACTTGATGCATGGCTTAAAAGACGTTGGAGGCCCTCTAATTTTTAATTGTAATTACACGTTAAAAGATATTTCAGTAACTTCAATTTTCTATAGAGAACTTCTGCAGTGGTGGTTAGAATTCCGCGATCTATTTTCTGACGAGAAAGACTGGCTATCTATAATTTGGAATCATAAAGACATAAGAATAAACGGAAAACCTGTTTTTTATAAGACATACTACGATTCCGGAGTTCATACAGTTGTGTTATGACACAAGAGAGAGTGTGTTCGCGGGATTGTTTCGGTACATTCCGCCGACCCCTGGAGTCCATGGCCCATGGCCTACTATATGGACTACCTATATGGACTATCAATAACCTGGGCCCAGAGGTTTTCTTTGTTTTCTTTCACTTTCAAAAATAAGAAAGAAAGCCTCTGGGACCAGAGTAGAGTATCATTGGACTACCCTACTGACTACCCTATAAAATGAACTATCAAAAATTATGATTCTAGACACCAATGATTGCTGTCCCGGAGATTTCTATACTAAAACACTATATTTACTGATAAACTCACGGTAAGTAGAAACCTCCTGTAAGTGGAAGCGGATACCTATTTCAAGGTCTGATTAGCCAAAATAACCTCCCTTAAGCGGACAGTTGAAAGGATCAAGATTGAAATACATGATAAATTATTGTTGCCTTTACTGTCGATTTGTTTTTTCAGTATTATTATAACAAGGAAAAGAACGCCTGATCGCAGGTTGGTATTATTAAAAATAAGGGGTCCCATGAAACATAAAAAAAATTACACTATACTGTAGTCGTTCATAATTAATCCATCAATACACATCATATTCTACGGAAGCAGTCACCATTTTTTCCTCAGACCGCTACACGTGAGGGAAATGTATCAAAATATAAATTTGTTTGGAACAATTGTTTGAAAAAAGAATAACCTCTTTCTCACTTCCATAGAGTTTATGGGAACTCGTGAAAGTTTGAGAGAATTCAAAACTACTGTGTTTTGTGTTTTGTATGTTCCATAGTCAGGGCGTAGTGTCCGTAGTGCAGCTGCGTAGGTTTTCGTAGGAAGCTACACTCCCTGCTCAGACGTTCTTTGGACTCATCACGCCTGCAGATTGCGTGATATTCCGAAAGAGCGTATGCGTAGGAGGCTAAAGTAGAGTGGTTCTCCTTCCAATTTCAGCCATGCTATTCCACCAATATTGAGCGGATTACAAATTCCCGCACGAAACGAGTAGATCTAAAAAATATCTTGATTACAGTACTAGATCTTTTGTAAAGTCTTGAAAAGGTCTATTTTATGTCTGGCGGCTTTTTCAAAGAAAAGTCTTGGAAAGGTCTGAATTTTGAGCTAAAATGCAAGACATTTTTAGACTTTGTGACAGCTAGACATTCTTAGCTTAAATATAGACTTTCTCAAGACATTCCTTCGTGAGCAGTTTGCGTTAGGGACTGTGCAATAATTATCAGGAGGGGGGGTTGGAAAATGGGCTTCATGTTGCCAAATATTAGGTAATACCCCCCTCCTAAAGGAGTGAATTTAGTTATTGCCCCCCCCCCCTCTAATCAGTCAGAAATTATGTACGACCCCCCCCCCCCCCAACCCCCCCCCCCCCCCCCTCACAGTATACACACACCTTTATAAAGTACCCTACATTTTCTCTACAACGCACCTGTGGATTAAAATCTTATAACAGAAAGAAGAGCTCCTACTACATGTTTAATTGTTGGACATCCGCGTCTGAAACAAACATCACCTCCGTTAGCCTGCGAGCAGGCTCTCATTCTCGCGATGAGCGCGGAGCGCGATCGTGATCCTTAGTATTGCGTGACGTTCGAGCGCGGAGCGCGATGGAGTGGGCGATGAAATCTCATTTCATCGCCCACTCCCTCGCGTTCCGCGCTCGAACGTCACGCAATACTAAGGATCACGATCGCGCTCATCGCGCGAATGAGAGAGCCTGCTCGCAGGCTACACCTCCGTAGCGATGTTCAACAGAGCCATAGCAGAAGGAAAAGAGCATGTGTGTTATTTTTCAGGTCTTCTGGCCCGAACGGCCGGAAAAATTTTCGGTTCCCATCTTATAAATAGGTATGGATTCACCAATGTAATATGTACTTGAAATAAAATGTTAAGGCCCCCCCTCTCTTGAGTGACTTATTTTACCTTGAGCCCCCCCCCCCCCCCCCCTATCCTTGCTTTGATTTTACTTTATCCCCCCCCTCTGGTTTTCCAACCACCCCCCCCCCCCCCCCCCCCCTCCTGGTAATTATTGCACAGTCCCTTAGTACTAAATCTGTGACCCCCCAAAATAAATATGTCACGCATATGTAATGTTACAAATATGTCACACATATGCTACACCTTAGTCACTCCTTGCAAAAACATGTAGCTTGTTTCCTTTACGTAAATCCGTAAACGTGTACATTCTGTGTATATATACAAGCATGTTTATTACTTGTAAAACTACTCCCTGATGAAGTTAGCGATAGTCTAACGAAAATTGGTTCGTTCAGTGCTGCTCACTAGTTTAGCCTTAAAAATTGTCTAGCACGTAATACAAATACTAGACTTTTCAATCAACACATATTCAAATTCAAGCAACGAAATAAAAAATTCAATGCTAACACAACAACCCTTTATTAATTTGTTTTACTACACATATACAAATACAGGCCAAAGTTTCAGTAAATCAAAATTGCAACATTGATTATAGCTAGTCACGGGTAGCGTGTTGCGGTATAATCGACTGAATCGTAAAATACATTTGACAACATTATTTATACATGCAAGTGAATGAATCTTCAATAAATTAAACGAGATAGAAAGTTCAAAGAGAAAATACAAACTTTCTACGTAGAACATGATTATAATGATGCGATTTTTCCGTGTTCCGATCGGGTAGACTCGTAACAGTGACTCCTATTCAATTGATATACAAATACTGTAAGGTGCTCACCTCGGTCGATCCTAGGCTTGTTCCATTTCAAAGTGCTGTTAAAATCACTTCATTTTACAACTGCTAGCTTGAAGAACATTTAACATTTGAAGACAAACACGGCGCCGCTATGCATTCCACAGACCGAAATTATCAACTTGGCTAATTACATTGTTTACGTAAAGAATCGTTTCCAGCAGAGCCGAAGGAGTTGATCTTTTCCCATACTCACACATGAAAAAACATTGAGAGCTACTGAGATATTCCCGCTTTGAAAGAAACGGTTGAGCTTATTGTTCAAGGTCATCAACGGGAAAGTTGACCAATTAAATTAAATGTATCGTGTGTCTCAAGGATCAAATTCCAGCATGACTGTGTTGTCACGAAATGGCACTTTATTGGTCTCTTTGAAAGAACATATTCATGGTATCGACACGTTCGCACAACAAAACGGTTTAATTTTCTCTGAGTGGAAAATAACAAAACTAAAAGCCAGAGGAGATCTTTGCGGTGCTGGCCACTGCAATAAATTTTTAAAGCGTGAAGCGGCAGACTCTGTAGCGCAATTTGCAGGATTTGGTCTTGGCCCGGTTTCCACCGCCCAAAATGGACCTACGGTAATGGCCATTTACGAAAGAAGGAAAAACCGGAGTTGAATCAAAATATTACTAAGGCTGCTGATATAATAATGAACCAAGAAACTAGCTGATAAAGCAATGACCGGTAATTTCGCGCTACAAGCGCTAAATATACTCGTCTGATTTATGAATTAAAATTTATGGAATACTAAACTTATCCTCTTGGATTTTTTATTTCATTAAACGCAGATCTTTTATTTCAATGCTGATATGATTTTATAGCCTCCGAAAGAAGAAGAAGCCGGCCCAAATATAAGTTTAACTACGTATTTAACCACAGGGAGCCCAGGCTCTGTATGCGAATATTAAATATTCAATGTTGATGTTCATGGCGGCGATTTGAATATTTATAGCAAATGTATGAGAAACTCACGAAATACATTCTAAATGCTATATTTTCGAAGGAACCTAACTAAAACTGACTTACATTGTGCAAGTGTTTTGTTATTTTGATGTTTTGGGTGTTCCTTGTGCCAGTTTTAAGGGTCCGCTCTCAACCAGTGTGCTTTGCGCGCCAATTTTCTTACGGCGGCCATTTTCGGGTGCCGCGAAAATGGCGGTTTGAAGTTAAAAACTACTTTTTTCAGGATTCTGGCCTTGTTCTGGCCACAAAAAGCAGTTAGACGACCCAAGTTAGTAACAATTTCGAAAGCATGGCATACATAAGCCCCACGAGAGATCGAGTTCCACCGGATGAAAACAATAACACGCGACCGCAAAGGACACTGGTTGAGAGGGACCCTTTAAAGCCATTTAGACGAGTTTTGCTTTTTCAGTTGACCGTCCATTATGAATAATTATGAATAATCACGAGCATAAACCCGCTTACTCCAAAACAAGCTGAAATCAGTCTTGAGTTTTGCTAAAGTGGGCACAATCTAACCGCAACGAGGAATTTTGAAGTTTCACTTGTATTTGAACGCTGCCTTTAAATTGTTCAACTGAGGCAGGAGCTCCTGACTGAGGATAGTTCTGACACCGAAAAAAAAAACTGAATGAAAGTCCATGGGCCAGGCCAGAATTTCTTACCACTTCGGGGGACAAACGGTGACCAGTGTCAATTTGAAGAGTGGCTCAAGTTGTTTAATAATTTTGATGATAGCAATTTTGAATGGGTAGCTTTATGGTATATTTTTTAACTTCAAAAAGCCAAAAAATGTGCTTTAGCATGAAAACGAGGCTCAAAAGAAAAGCCAGCCTAAAAAAGGAACGATAATCTTTCTACGCCTTCTTGAAGGCATGCAAAGATAAAATATATTTTATTTCATTCGATTTTACTGACTAAAACGAAAAAACGCTTTTAAAACCTCGTTTTAGAACAAATTCCCTTTCATCAATGTTTGCAATGCATCATGGGTAATCTAAGATGGCGGACAATCTTTCAGGTAGGTTGTTGGTCGTGTTTCCTTGCTATTTATGACGGATTTCCGACATTTAAATACAAAATATATAGAAAATATTTTCATTAAAGGGTTTGAACAACTATTTTAAAGAAAGTTTTACGAAATTAGTGTGTTTTTTCGATAAACATTCGTACAAAACTTTACCAGCATTCGAGATGTGCACTCGATTGTCGAGGTTCGTGTACTGAATTGAGCGTGTATTTGCTGGTTTATATTGTTGTAAGGATACTTGAGTGACAACGAATTGTATATATGTGTTTCTTTTACGATAATTAGTGCAAATGGGGGGATCTTAAAGTGTATGGGTCAGATTCAAATGGCAAATATGATTTTCAGCCGAATTACTAAATGTGTGTGTTGGTTCAGTGATGCTGTGGTTTACTTTTTGGAATTTCATATTAGCGGTGTTTTTTTCATTTTTAGGAAATAAATCTAAGAAGAATGTGAATATAGAATCGGAAGAACCCGCCAAGAAACGTATTTGCGTAGAAATAAGAGATAACTGCTTAATACACTGCACCGAAACCGGCGTCCGGTGATCTGTCATCATTGCAAGATACCCAGTCATGGACAATGCATTTAAGGGCCGCGGAAATTCGACAGTACACTCCGATTCTAGATATCGCCAAGACTGTCACAGGAGAAGAGCCCCCAGACATCAAGTATCACCGCAAATGCCGCAGTATTTTTTACAATGAAAAGAGATCTTGATAAGATATGTAAAGATGCGAATAAGTTTCAACGAGTCCATTGTAACAGAACGAAGATTGTCTATGCGTGAACCTCCAACGAAAAACACAATATACAACCGTGTTTGCATTTTTTTGTGACAAGGTTAGTAAGTATTCAAAAGGCCAGCATGTTCGAGAAAAACTGGTTCAATGTATGGATTTGCGTGCAGATGAAAGTATCAGAAGGATAGCGACATCTAAGAATGATGGTAAGATATTAGCTCTAGTGTCCCGGGACTTGGTAGCAGCTGAGGGCTGTTATCACCGAAGTTGTTACAAGGCGTACACCTGGCACAAGGAGTCAAGCACCTCCACTACATCCGAGGATGAAGAAATCGTACGCTCGCATCGAGTCTGCAGCTTATGAGATGCTATTTGATCACGTCAGAGTGCACATACTTTAAACACCTAAACTAGTGAGGCTAACAGATCTTACTCGTACGATGCTCTGTTTTATGGAAGATTTGGGCGTGGCAGAGGCTAAAGAGTCCACCAAGATGCACCTTCGCCGAAAACTTGAGGCAGAGTTTGGAAGTATGTTACAGTTTGAAGACCTGCTTGGTAACAGCAGATTGTTTGTCATCCCTGGGACTCGGTCAAGACTTCAGTTGGCCAAAGAGCTTGCAGAATGTTTACAGCAGCAACAAAGCCAGTGTAAAGCATCAAGTACGGAAGAAATTCGACGAGTTGCGCTAGAGCTTCGAAAAGCCATATGTTCTAAGAAAGCTGTCGATGAGTTCTATGCTATCTCACCCACTTGGACCTCTTCCCTGGGCATTAGCCAGTGCTGATGGCTCACTAAGGAAGACGAACAAGTCTACACTAGCGAAAGAGCTCCAGAAGGATCTACCAGCAGCTGAAGCTATCCCACAGCCATTGGCATGTATCATTGACGGTATGGCCATGGTCCAGAGGCTCAAAGGAGACCATATGACATTTGCTGACATAGCGGATGCGCTGATGGGTATGATCTTACGAGAAGGGGCAGCAGCTAAACGGATCGACGTGGTCTTTAATTTAGAGAAATATCAATCAAGAATACCGAGAGAGAGAAGAGAGGAGGTTACTCAGGAAACGAGTACAGACATATTCAGCCAGATCATAAAGTACAGCAATGGAGGAAGTTTTTAGCAAACCCTCAAATAAGAAGCAACTAGTTGGATTTGTCACCGAAGAATGGAAAAAGGAGAGGTTCCTGCAATGACTAACAGGGAAGACGCTTTTCACTACGGCAGAGGAAAAGTGCACTGAGATTTCACCAGATGGTGGTGCTAAGCTCAGAGAGGACCTCAAGTCAACCCAAGAGGAAGCGGACACCAGACTTCTACTCCACACAGTTCATGCAGCAAAGAATGGTTACAGCACCGTTGTGATATCATCAGAAGATACCGATGTTTTCGTACTCTGTCTAGCTTTCAAGCCCTTCGTTCCAGCTACAATGTATTTGAAGTGTGGTACGCAGACTCGTACAACATACATCAGCATTACCAATGTTGTCCAGCGTCATGGTTTGGGGTTGTGCAGGTGCCTTCCCGGACTGCATGCGTTTCACTAGGAGCGATTGCGTCAGCGCCTTTTCTGGCAAAGGAAAACTGACCGCCTTGAAGCTAGTAAAGAGAAAACCTGCATTCCAAGAGGTATTCCAGCAGCTTGGCATGGATTGGGAAGTGTCCGATGAGTTGTTCGCGAGGCTTCAAGAATTCACATGTTTGTTGTTGTCCTCAAGTCCTGGAACAAATGATGTCAACGTGCTTCGCTACCGTCTCTTCTGTACCAAGAAAGGAGGATTAGAATCGAACCAACTACCACCATACAAGGACACTCTTCGAACGCACTGTGACCGAACAAACTACGTGGCAGCATGTTGGCGCAGGAGTCGTCAGGGCTGTCCCCAGATCCTCTCGCCCATCGGATTTGGATGGTGTCTAGAGGATGGCAAGTTGACCATCGACTGATGAGTGGGGAACCAGCACCAAACGCTGTTCTTGAGCTCCTGTCCTGCCAATGCAAGTGCGTCTGCCAGTTGCCAAGCTGCACCTGTCTCGTGAACGGTTTGCGATGTACTCAGCTGTGCAAGTTCCAAGAGTGCGCAAACCAGCGCGAAAAAGTCGCCGAGGAGGACTCGCTGACAGATGAATACGATTCTGACGACGATTGAGCAATAGATTTGAATATAATGTACTATTTTAACGTGTTATGCTATAGAAACGAAGCTTAAACATTTCCTTCTAGTGGCGATCTTTTCATCCTTTAAAGTTACATAAGTATATATGTCAACATTACTGCACAACTCAGATATGTTGTTTTTCTAAGATGCATTAACTTGTCTGCAAACTGTAATGATATTGGTGCATTTGAGCAAGTGACTCAGGTATTTTTAAGGTTGCTCATAACGTTTCTCGCGATATGTCGAATGAAGCAGAATCAAAACCCATACGATAGCAAATATTATTTTTTAAATATCCATGAAAGTAAAGCACTTGATATGCATTCAAAATACAAATGCAAGTTACATGGAATGCATTTATTTGTAGTATTTTAGTGCATATTAAATCGTGGTTGCCATGGAAACCAAGTGATATTAACGTTTCCAAATTTAATTTGTCCATTATTATCTTATTGTAGCTTCTTTTGTGTTTAAATTGTTCAAAAGCTCAAAATGTACATGAAAGCAGCCGTCTTCATTAGTCAATCTTGGGTGTCTGGTTCGTTTCTGATGATTTTGATGACGTCACTTCATCACGTGATTTTACCACTTTAGCTACCCATCTGACATTGCTATCATATATCAAATTGAAGTAGAGGAACTGATGTTTAAGAAAATGTATGGTAGCACTTGTCCCCCTGAGTGGTAAGAATTTCAAATTTTTGGGTCCTGGCCCATGGACTTGAGAGTCAGCGGCGGAGATTCCGCCATCTTGGATTTTCGCGTGACCAGTGAAATGCAACTCGTTGGTTATACTGGTCAGCGGAAAACCCAAGATGCGGAAAGAAAAAGGCGGGAGATCAAACATCCCTGGCTGCTAACCCGAAATTGCTCGTGTAAATCACAAGTTTTGAGGAAATTATAAACGAAGTAGGCGATTGCCAAGAAGAAGTTCCTGTTTCCCTCAGAAATTACCAATTTAGTGTGGAAAGTGAAACGGTTTTTTTTCGGACTGGATCGATCGAAGGAATCATCCGAACCAAGCATGCAGCATGGACTACGTAAGCTTATTGCGGTCGGACGAAGGAGAACGCATACTAATCGCGTCGTTTTTTTCGAAATCACTCAGTGTCCCGCGGGTATCGGTCTGGATGCCATGCAACCTCCTTCCCAGGGTCTACTCCGCTTTCAAGATGGCGGCTGGGCGCGGAGAAGACCCTGGGACACGCTGTGAAATACTCCACGAATCGTGGAGTATTTTGTCGTCTTCGCTACACTTGACCAGCGGTTCCGGGATTCAAAATGGCTACTGGAAGGACAAGAAGTGCTGCCAGCGAGCTTCGTTTTAAACATGTTTTACACCAAATTAAGCCGCGGAATAACGTTTTTGTGGGGCGTGGAATTTTCGAAAAGACTTCTTCCGTCTTTACGCATGATTTGTGAGCGGTCTATTTTATTTAAGGTGAGGTTTATTACACATTTTATGACTGTCATTTATTACAACAATAGCACCAGTTTGGCTGTATAAACAACGCATGATTAAGAAAGTCAAGTTAGGGAAGTTGTCGAAAGTAAAGCGGATAATTTTTGGGTGGATATTTTATTTTTTGGTCGATTAATTTGGTTTTATTTCGTGCTCGGATCGCGACCTTGTAATTTTTGTTTTTTATAGCACGAAAGTCATGCCCAATTTAAGCTTGATTAATAAAAAAAATATTAAATGCAGCATGATCATGGTCGAATCTTTGTGTGATTGTTTTTATTTAGAGGTAATATTTTTTAAGGTTCCATGCTGAGTCAGTACTTTGTGTGTGTTATCTAACTAAAGATTGCTTCCTCCTAAACACTTCAGCATGGAAACTCACAAACATTTAAACAGATTTAAATTAATTTAGTAAAATATCAAAATGTAATTTCAACTGTACAAAAAAGTGGGGGGCTTTCCTGCATAGTTTCTGTGGATGACAATGTTTTATAGCCTTTTATATTTAGGGAAACCAATAATTATTTATTATATTTTATGCCCTGCCTGGGAGGTACTTTGAATTTTTGGAGGGGATTGTGCCATCCAGTTATGTACATACAGTACTGCAACCAAAATGTATAACTTTCTGTACACTATTACAGACATGGTCCGGGTTTTTCAAAAGGTGGTTAATGCTATCCACCAAATAAATCACTATCCAGTGGATAAGTGTTAACAAAACAAACCACGGCTATCCACTGGATAGTGATTTTATCTTGCCTCGGTTGTTCAAAGGATGGATAACGCTATCCACCGGATAAATCACTATCCAGTGGATAAGTATTAACAAAACAAACTACGCTAGCTGTCCGTCGGATAGTGATTTATCCGGTTGATAGCGTTATCCATCCTTTGAACAACTGGGCCCTGGTCTTTAAAATCCATACCCTATTTTCTGACTACTTGTCCCTGTTCTAGTTGTACACTGGAGAACAATAACTCTATTGAGTAGGCGGTTACTTATTTATTGTCTCTCTGCAGGGGTGGATCTAGAATTTTTGAAGGTGCGGGGGGGGGGGGGGGGGGGGGGGGGGGGGAGGGAGGGGGGATAGTGTAGGGGGTGGGAGGGGGAGGGGGGTTGAGTAGGGGTAAAAATTGTGGTAAAAAAAGCATGGGGGGGGAGAGATGGGA
>MU826375.1:0-5000 GCA_029204205.1 Desmophyllum pertusum
AATTTCCCATCCCAAAATTTTCATTTTCAAAAAATCCCAAAATTTCATTTTAAAAAAAATCTCACAAATTTCATTTTCATCTCAAAATTTCATTTTCATCCCAAATTTCGGGTTTTCATTTTCATGCCCAAAATGTACTTTTCGGTCCCCAAAATTTCCTTTCTATCTCAGAATTTCATTTCATCTCCCAAATTTCGTTTTCATTCATCCCAAAATTTCATTTTTATCTCAAAAATTTCATTTTCATCCCAAAATTTCATTTCATCCCAAAATTTCATTTTTCAGCTCAGTAAATATTTTCATTTTCATGTCATTGAGATTGTATGACAAGCCAAAAGACTATGTAGGAGGGTATACTTACTTCTATCATTTGATCATGAGAATATACTCATTATCACAATTCAAGTACTTAACACACGCGTTCAGCATTAGTAAAAAACATGAATACATTTTTCAAATCTTGACGTTCCATAACTTCAACTTTCATTTATTATTATGTCGCAAACGTAGTAGTGCACTTTCTACACATATCGAAGACAAGTCTATAGTACAATGTTTTGTTTCTCTAGCTATTTGTGCCAGCAATGGCTGCTGAAACAAAAGACTCAATGACATCATGGCTCATGAATCTCACCTGGAATGGATGAGAGAGTTGACTTCCAAAGGCAAGACAAATATTTCCTTGTTT
Source organism: Desmophyllum pertusum (assembly GCA_029204205.1). Classification (NCBI taxonomy): domain Eukaryota; kingdom Metazoa; phylum Cnidaria; class Anthozoa; order Scleractinia; family Caryophylliidae; genus Desmophyllum; species Desmophyllum pertusum. The sequence continues at coordinate 689 of MU826375.1, forward strand.
TGAGACATCTTACTAAACTCTGAGCACATGAAAATTATAATAACATGTACCTTGAAACAGCTCTCATTAGCAGATAAAGGCACCACTGAGCAATGGTCCCATCATTCATTGCAGAGCTCCTGATCACACAGGACAATGCTGGTGTCACCCTTAGAAATCAGCTTCTATGGAGTTGCCAAGCACCTGCGCTGTAGCTGTAAAGGTCCAACACTTGGCTCACATCCACACTTGATCAATTTGATTACAATTTGATAAATACAAATTATATGCAAATGATGACAACATATGCTAGTGCATGAAAGGTTGCAAAGATTTGAGGTCAATTGAGAGAACCATTGCAGCCTGACATTTGCAAAGCCAGCCTTCTCGGTATATAAATGTTGATCTGAGGTTGACAAAGAAATGAACTGTAATTTTGTCTGTTGCAGGGCTTGAATGCTCGTGGTAATGTGGAAGACTGGCTTGGTAAAGGTTGAAGAGTCCATGGTTTCCTCACTCAGAAAACTGGCCAAGACTTCAATTGGTGATTATGAGAGCAGAGCAAGTAGAGGAGTGGGTAACGCTTCACCCTAGTCAGGTACCTTCATATATCTTGCTATAGGCCTGTCTCCAAAATGGCCGCCCGCAAATTCATATTAAACTGAGAGGAAAATCAATACTAGCACCTGAAAAGACCACCTCTTGTTTGGTAATCGTACGAAGTTTCGTTTGGTTAGGTTTTACCCGAGTTGAGAAAACTTTCCAGTTTTCAACTTCCGTTTTCTTGACTCAGATAGAACCTAACCTAACGAAACTTCGTACGATTACCAAACAAGAGCGTGGTCTTTCAGGTGCTGGTATTGATTTTCCGGTCAGTTTTAATATTAATCATTTTGAATTTGCAGCGGCCATTTTGGAGAAAGGTCTGTTAATGTAGTGGTTTTGTATGGTTTAGGTTATCGTTATTTTATTGTTGTGATGCACTTTTTAAGTGCATTTGAGAGTTTTGTATTAATTGTAACATCTCAAGATGCTGTGAGATTCCAAGTCCCCTAAATTTATGCTTTCCGAGATGCAAAAACATGAAGCCATTCTAAAAGTGTCAATTTAACCATAACTCTTTTGGGGTGTGATGTACAAACTGCAAAATCAATTACTGAAAGCAACGCATTTTACAGCAGGGTAAAACATATTATCATATCAGTAAGACCTGTACAAAATGAAAGTGAACTTGCAGTTACAAGCTGTATGGCATAATTGAAGCAGTTGTAAAGAAAGCCAAGAAACGTCTGACTTGTAATAATATTGTTTTTTCCTTTAAACAGATTGTTCTAACAGTTTCTCAGACAATGTGGTGTAAAGACATCACTGAATGTCTGGTCACAGAAGGCGACAGATTAGAAGCCATGAAGGGAGCTGAACAGATGTGTATTACGGTATGTTAGGCTTTGATGACAATTTACCTTATTTGTGTTGAACATGTACGAATACTCTAACCGACTATCTATTTATTACTATTACTTTTGATCGATTACTTATTTCCGATGACTCAGTATATCACTTACCGAATTGTGTATTGATTAATCGAGTTATTTATTTACTTTTATTTATCACTTGCTGTGTGTAAAACATAATTTTAAGTAAATATTTTAAATATTTTAAGTAATTGTACATATCATGTTGCCATGTTCAGTTATATAGTTCAATTTAGCTAGAGTTTAACATGGTTAACTACACCTCCTAGTATAGCGTAAGCTGTTTATTAGGAGTACTCTCATTAAAGCATTAAAGCATAAACATTCACATCGTGAGTGGATTTTGTGTTTGGTAATCTCTGAAAGAGCGCAATGGAATATTATCACAGTAATCATGCTATATAAATGGGCAAGGAAGGAAGAGGAGAGGAATAAGGAAGGAAAAAGGAATATATTGTCTTTCAGTTTGATTTTCTCTACTAATGTGATTGAAAACATTGTTGTACAAAATTAATGTTCTGTTGGGTTTTTTTTTCTACTTAGAATCTAAACAAGCTTGCAGCTTTGGTTCGTGGAGAGCTTCCCAAACTGACAAGAAACATTCTGTGTGCTTTGATCACTATTGATGTACACGCCAGGGATATAGTCAATGGAATGGTGGAACATGAGGTGATGGCAAAACATCCTTAACAATCAGCATTAATTTAATAATGTCTGGTCTGCCTCCTGCCAGTTGGATTTTCAACCATGTTATGCTTATTTTGAAATATTTGTTTCTATACACGGCCCCACAAGCTTCTAGCTTTAACACAAACCGTGTATAAATAAAGTTGCTTTACTTTTTTATGTTACTGTTACTAATTATTGAAGGGTTAGGTAAAAAAAATATGCTAAGTGGGTTTAAACGCAGAACATTTGAGAACGAATTAAGATCCATAGATTTATTCTGTATTCCGTTTAGACAATGGCCTTCAAATCACGTTTAGTTCTGTGAGGTGCTTAAGACCTTTGAACCTCTCAGTTTGCATATTTTAAAATAGGTTTCTGCAAAATGACATCAGCATAAAAATTTGACAGATGGTGTTGAATGTTTCAGGTTGATAATGTGAACAGTTTTGAGTGGGTAAAACAGCTGCGTTATTACTGGGATCCCAGACCTCGACAACTGTGTAGTGCGCATGTCTAACTCTTTGTACATATATGGTTATGAGTACCTTGGTGCTTCAGCTCGTCTGGTCATCACTCCACTAACAGTAAGTTGTTTGTTTTGTATAATTGTTGCATTGATTGGCTATAATGTTGTCAGTGAAGATTGTTATGTACACACTAGTTTATTCCTGTTTGATGTAGGTCCATGACCATGACGGGTTAGCGTGTTGGACTCCGGATCGAGCTGTCCGGGTTTGAGCGCTGGCTGGGGTCATTGTATTGTGTTCTTGGGCAAGACACTTTACTCTCACAGTGCCTCTCTTACCCAGGAGTATAAATGGGTTCTGGCAACGAAATGCTGGGGGTAACCTGGCGATGGACTAGCATCCCATCCAGGGGAGTAACAATACTCCTAGTCGGCTCCATGCTACAGAAACTGGGATAAGCTCCGGCAGTGTAGACCAGTTGTTGGTCCAAGTGTGGCTTTTACCTTAATATACTACAATTGCCCACCAACACATATGTATACATTGTGGCTTACTGCACTAACAGCTTGTATAAGCAATAGACACAGAAATATAACAAGGGAATTGCCTTCTCAATCAAAACAGGTACTCTGTATAGATGTAAATCAAACCCACTAAATAAAAACAGAGAATTTCCTTGTGGCTGTAGATTAATGAATAAGATGTTTTTGTTTAAAGGATCGGTGCTACTTGTGTTTGATGGGAGCGTTACAACTTGACCTGGGAGGAGCACCCGCAGGGCCTGCTGGGACAGGAAAAAACTGAGACCACTAAGGTAAACCAAAGTAACATTGGCACTTTTCTTAAACTTATTAATAATTCATCAAGTTAAAACAAAGGAAATCATAACCGTGTCAGAGGTTTGCATATCTGATCTTGATTAGTATAGATTTTTACGATTTTATTTCTCCGTTTACTCCTTAGTTTTAGTTTCGATTCAGAAGATATATCAAAACACTCGAGACAGTGTTTCATCACATTTCCAAACATCTTGAATTTCGTCAAAAATACTCCGCTGCGCGGTCGTATTTTCAACTTTCTTCTCTGTGTTTGGAAATGTGATGAAACACTGTCTCTCGTGTTTGATATATTATATCAATGCGTGTTCTTGTCTTGTGCAGGATTTAGCCAAGGCCCTCGCTAAACAGTGTGTGGTGTTCAACTGCTCTGAAGGGACTGGACTTTAAAATGATGGGACGGTTCTTCTCTGGCTTGGCTCAGTCAGGGGCCTGGTGCTGTTTTGATGAGTTCAACAGGATTGACATTGAAGTGTTGTCTGTTATTGCACAGCAGCTTCTCACATCAGAAACGCTAAAGTAACAAAGGTAAAATGTTACTTGGTAAACCATGAGCACTTCAGACGGCCTAGATCGCACTATTTTAGTTGCATAACGTCCCAATATTACAGTGAAGATAACGCTACCGTTGCCACTCGACAAAGTTTTTTTATTAATTTTTGACGTAGCGTCATCTTCACTGTAAAGGGGTGATAATTCTAAAATATACATTTTCAAAGAATCTTCAGAATGTTCAACTAGTTTTTGGATATCTACGGATGAAGATACTACACTAGCTATGTTTTCCCTGATGTAAGTCTCAGATAGGATCTCCATGCACTAGATCTGGAGTGGCTTGGGGCTAGTGCTTATAGTAACGGTAACCTCAATCGCTTTAACGCAAACC